>PVIC010003641.1:26856-67827 GCA_004025085.1 Thryonomys swinderianus | reverse complement strand
AAAGAAAGAAAGAAAGAAAGAAAGAAAGAAAGAAAGAAAGAAAGAAAGAAAGAAAGAAAGAAAGAAAGAAAGAAAGAAAGAAAGAAAGATAAAGAGAGAGAAGACCTTCTCTGTGTCTTTCTGGTGAGAAATTTTCAACATACCCTTTAGACAATGAGGAGCACTGGCTGACACCACACATTCTTTTGTAGCTGAACATAATAGGTCAGCTTATTCTCTTTTTAAAATAAAGATCACTGCATATATTCGAGGTTTGCAGTATGATGTCATCTACTCATTTAGCAGGTATTCCAGACAGAGTCCAGTTGGATGACCTTGAGTTCCCAGGCCGCCCACCAGATTTCTAGACTTGTTTACCCTGCATACCTGCTACTTTGTAGCCCCTGACTGACTTTCTCTGTGTCTTCCCACAACCCCAGCCCACTTCAGGTAACCACTGTTCCCTTCTCTCTATATTTCTGACATCTTCTTAGACTCCACATGTGAGGTCACGTACTAGTCTTCTCGTGACTTGCTTATTTTACCAAGAATGATGTCTTCCAGCTGCATCCGTGATCATGGCCAATGGCATGATCTCACTCATTTATAGGGTGGAGTAATACTCTGCTGAGTGCATATATACACCACATAGTCTCTTTTGATTTGTTCATCAGTAGACACATAGGCTGTTTTCCTATAGTGAATATTGTGGAAAATGCTACAGTGAATATAGGTGTCCAGATATCCTTATGAGGTAATGATTTTATTTCCTTTGAGTATAGGACTTAGTTTTAATTTCTTAGAAATCTCCACAGACACTACTTTCCACAATGGCTATACCAATCTGCATTCCCACCAGCAAGGTACAAACATTTTCTCCATAGCCTCACCATTTGTTACCTTTTGGCTTTTTGCTAACAGTCATCTTAGCAGGTGCAAGGCAGTGATTTGTATTTCACAAATGATTAATGATATCAGGCATCTTTTCATGCACCTGTCAGCCATTTCTGTGTGCTTTTGGAGAAATGTTTATTCAGGTTTTTTGCTCATTTTAAAACTGGATTATTTTCTACTATTGAGTCACAGTGCTTCTCATAAATTTTGGGTTTTAATCCAATAAGTGTATGGTTTACAAAGATCAGCTCATTTTCAAGGCATTTTTATCTGGTCAAAAGACTTCTGATAACCCCTTAAACTACAGTGATTCACTCCAGGTACAACCAAAAATATCTCCCAAGTAATTTCTCCTACTGAGATCAGCCAGGATGTTGCCTGCATCTCCCAACAGTTCCCTCTCAGCGTTCCCCGAAGCACCCGAGTTGAAGCAGCAAACACAGACTTGACTTTCAAACTAAATTCTGCCACTCACTGGCCAAGGGATTGCAGTCGAGATACCCAAGGCTTTGAAAATAAACTTCCTTGGAAAAAGTAGGTGATGGTGTTTACTTAGGGGCTTGTTAAATACAAAAACAAACTGAAAAACATCAACTAAGGGCCAGGTGCTGCCGTGGGCACCTGGAATTGAGGGATGCAAGTCACAGCTATGCCCTTTGAGTACTTCTAGGCCAGTGGGGCAGACAGACCTGGACCAGAAACTACCAAGACAACACGGCGTGAGCTACATAGAAGATGTACAGGGCAGGAAAGACTCACTGGGCTGAAGATGAGGGGAGGGGCTGAAAGAGGACTCACTTGAAATGGCATAATTATATAAAAACACAATACCTGATGTCTGGCTTGCTTAATAAATGTCTTTGGGGTAACTTTTTAACACCCTGCAATCTACTTACACACACACACACACACACACACACACACACACACGGGCAGTTATTAGTGTCTTGGTCTTTCTCTTGTTTTCCTGAAGGTTCATATTTTTCACGGACAAACAAGATACTTGATGTTCACATGTTCTGTTTTTGGAGAAGCTCTAGTTTCACGGTACAATTCTTCCTCTGATGGTTCATCGTGCCTAGCATCTGCTCTTGGAACGACAGACGAAAACTGCAATTGGTGCTCCCAGCTCATCTGGAAACTGGGCAGATAGCTTACTTTTTTTTTTTTTTTTTTTTTTAACAACCTTCAGTAGAAGGTTTCTCAGAGATGATAAGCTCTAAAGTGTAGTCTCTACAGGGAAAGTTTGTCATCTGGAATGCAGACAGAAAATGACATCTTTTGATTCTAACACTTCATATTTTTTACCACTGCACCTCACTTTCTTATGTAAAAGGCTAAAAACAGGCAATAGAAATAATGCAGTAGAAACCAGACATTTGGATATCTGAGGTCTATTCATAGATAAGGAGATAAGCACATGGCTTGGGTAACAGATGCTCTCAGACGCTGGATGAAACATCCGAGGTAGCAGACAGTGTTTGTTAAGAGGCTCTGGTGCTTTTAAATTATGTCCACTAATCCTCTGATGTTCTTCCCTTTAACAGGGAGCCAAGTGGCCACTGTCGTTCAGTGTGGGCCCTGGGCTTCCTCTCAGTTCTGCGCGCCCCAGGCCACTTGCTCTGAGGGAGGATCCCAGCCATGTAATGAAGACACTCAAGGCCTCATGAAAGGGACTTTCAAGAAAACAACAGGCAGCAGCTCACCAGGCATCTGTGTGAGCTGCCTCAGAAGGGAGTCCTCCAGCCCCACTCAAGCCTCCAAATGGTCAGGGCCTCGGGCACAGGCTCAAAACAGGGTATGACTAGGACAACCCGAGTTCACCACTCCCGGATCCCTGGCACACCTGCAGGTGTGACATGTTTATGGTTTTAGTCAGCTAAGTACCAGGGTAATCTGTCACTTGCCGGTAGACACCGAGACACAGGCCAATGAGGCATGAGTGATGAGGCTTTTGTAGACTGGAGAACACAAGGTCCTCAGTTTTAAAAATTCTATTAATATCTTCTTCTGGAGCACAGAAATACACACAAATGTGGGGTTAAGAGACAAGATGGAATTACTATTCCTACTTAACCATTTTGCATTCCCTACCTCAAAGAAAGTAACTATCTTAAACTTTAAAATAGTAGAAATATATTAGTGACTTCTAAAGAAACAATTTAAAATAAAATCAATGGCAAGGGGGTAATAATAAGGAAAGCAAATAGCTTCTCACAAAACTGTAAAAAATAGGCATAAAAGCAAAGAAGTATTAACCATAATTATTAGGTAGCAAATAACAAGTTTTGAATTTACCAGAACTGGTGGTTTGGGCATTTAAATAATTTATTTCATTTCTATAAAAGTATAACTTCGTATGGTTAGCAACAATGAGTCTTTAAAGGTCCAAGGTGTTATATCTGCAAACAGAAGAAAGGGCATTTTATTCTCATTTATTATTTATTACTTTCCTCAAAAGTTAGATTCATTTATTCACAAACATTTTTGTGGATATCTAATTTCTGCCAGAAATTGCCCTACAGCCTGAAAACAAAGTGACAGAAACTATATTCTGTGTCCTTAAGGAACTCGGAGAGGCTAACCAGTACGTCTCACATGAGTGTCACCTGTGGCTATATTTTTAAATGTGGGTACATAAGCCCTTTCCTGGAAGCTCAAATACTGAGGGGGGGTGGGCCCTGGAACTGCGTGTGACTGAACTCATAATTGCTTCTGATGTTTACGCGGTGTGGAGAATCACCACAGGGAACAATAACACAATACAACCCATTTTCTCTATCATCAAATATTTACTGAATATCTGAGCTGTACTGAAGTGCTAGGTGCTAAGGATAGCACTCTGTGCTCCCCTAAAAAAGGTAATCTGAGGCCAGAAGAATAAGAGTCAGCCAAAAGAAGGGCGACAGGAGAAGGGCCCATCACAGGCAGAGGGTGGAGCACTTCTTGGAAACAGAGTGCTGTGTTTTATATTTGGATGACCCTCAAAGCCTCATGCGCTCACAGCGGGGCTTTTGAGCAGTGAGAGGATCATGGGTATGTGATACTCAGGGGATCAGCCCACTCATGATCTTATAGGTAAATGTGATATTGGAAGGTGAAGCCTGGTTGGAGGAGGTGGGTTCCCGGGGGCGTGGCCTGGAGGGCCTATCTCCCTCCCACCTCCCTCAGTCTCCCTTTCAGCTTCCCACTGCTATGCCATTAACTTTTTCTCCTCTGCCATGTGCCTCTTACTTAGCCAGTTTATTGTGAGCCGAAACAAACCTTTCCTCTTTTAATGCATGGGTGTCGGGTATTTTGTTGCAACAATGAAGAAGGTAATTAAGACATGGAGAGTAGACTGCACGAGGAACACCCTGACTGCGTTTAAACACGGGACAGGAGTATTTGGTAGGCTTGACTAGTAAATGAAAAAAAAAACCCCTCATAGTCATGGATTTGGACCATTTTTCCCCCTTTTTTAAATTAGAAAGAAACCTAACTGAGCCTGTAATATCTTCTCACTTCATAGCTGAGAAACTCTAGAAATTGATTATCCCAAAGTCATGCATATAGAAGGGTTCTAATCTGGTTCTAAAATCCTTTCTCCTTGATCAGCTCCTTTTTGGACTAAACGATAGCTTCAAGAACCAGAACAAGGCTACAGTGTATTTCTCAATCAATTTTAAAAAAGCTTGTGTGGTTACTACAGGCTACTATCTCAGGTACCATCAATCTGTGCTTTTTGAAAGGTATAATCAACCAAGAAAAAGGTAGATGTGAAAAATGAAAAATGTTTTTGAGGCTATTTCAGTTGCTACTGTTGGAAAACGTTTGAATTGAAACTCTAGTAGGCATAAAATAAGCTTATAGAAAACACTAGTTTTGGAATCTGAATCAATGACCTAGAAATAAACCTCAGAGAAGGATAAGTGAAATTTCAAAAGAGTAGAATCAAAGAATATCAAAATGTTATTTCCAAGTGGTTTGTAAAAACAGTCTTTTGGTGCTACAATGTAAGCACATTTAAAATCTACAGGTATTAATGATATGCTGGCATTTTGTTACATAACACTAGTCAGCTGAGGAGTAAATTTCCTTCAAAAGGATTTATTACTTGAAGCAAACAAGGATCTAGTGTTACAATCCCACCAATAACACAAACGCTTCACCCTTCTTAGGCTTTTTGCCAACCACTAACCACTTCCGCTGCTTCCCTGAAATTCTTCAACAGCCAGTATTTTGTCTTTCTCCTATAAACAACTAAACTCGGGCCTCTTATTTCTTGCTTCCTCTATTTTCCCTGTCATCTTGAAACAGTCTTCTCTTTGTTCCCATGAACCTGTTGGCGCGTGGCTCTCCTTTGACCCTTTCTTGCCTGGCCTCCCTCCCAACCACCGCCATTCTCTAAAAGCTCTTCCCGTAAACATGCTCTTTGTGATCATCTATGTATCCTACATGGCACCATAATTCTCCAGCTTGTCAAACATTCCTATCTTTGGAACCCACCTCGACAGTTCTCTTCACATTTCCAACTAGTCAATATTGATAGAACAGCGGTGGTGACCCCATGGCACACATGCCACAGTGGGCTGTTTGTATCACTGTGAGCTCTCAAAGACTCACCAACACTGCTACAAAGGATACTTGATTGTGTTTACATTTCTAAGATGTGACTTTCTCTGCGCATGGCCATGGGAACAAGATCTCAACACTCGGAACCTGGTCAGTCACCATGGCTTCCTATGGAAAGCCTCATTTTTTGTTATGTATCTTCTGCATCTTACAACCTGATGAAATCCCTCCTCCTCATGTCACTTCCTTCCCCAAGAATCAGTCCGCGCCATCTGGAATCCAGTCCCAGTGCCCCTTGGCTTGCAATGACTCTTCTTTTCACAAGTCAACTCTGATACTTTCCCCCAGATCCAACATGATAATCTTCCTTGAATTACGTCCTGCCGCCCTAACCCCCTTCCACAGTGACTCTTCTGCCTCAGCAGTCATGTCTGAATTCCACTGTCTTGCAGAGACTGCAGGAATGGGAGGCCAGCAGAAAGGTGCCCATAAATGTTTGCTAAATGGACCTGAATTATCCTGCAGCTCTGCCGAAGCTTAATTTTAATTATATAATGATAGAAGGAAAATAGAAAGCACATCTTGTTTCAGCTGTAACTATTCTTATTTTGATTTCTTGAACAGTAATAACAGACACACATACTAAAAGCAGGCTTATTGTTTTTAAATAGAAAAATGGAATAGACTTTTCCAACATTCATGTTAGTTTTCTCCCCTCTAGTTCTCTAGCTAGGTCTTATCACTCTGAATATAAAAAGGTTTTTGGCAACTCAGGAGCTAAGGATTGATGACAATGGGAAGACTCAAATATGTGAAGGATGAATGTGTCCAGAAAACCGTGGGACACAGAGCTATTTTCCAAAGGGGAAATGAATTCTGACAGGAAGCTGCCTGCTGGGAAATGAAGGAAGGCTTTGAAAAGCTAGTAATCATGGTTGAATTTTAGTTGTGTTGACTAATGGAAATACACATGTGGAATCTACAATATATAAATTGTCCTGAAAACTTAATTATGCAGAAGAGGAACCCAAAGATCTTTTAAAACCTGAGCATCCACATCAGACATGTTAATGTGTCACAGACGACAGGTCTGTCTTAAAAATAACTGATGCTCAAGAGTACTTTGCTAAACATATAAATCATATGTCTTCTACATCAAGGTTAGCTCCTGGCTAGGAAAAACTAGCAGAGAGCTGCTGTTAAGATAGACTGTGTGAAATCACATGTGAAAATTAAAATCGTACATCCATACTTGGATCTAATCTCAGATGTCTTATTTCTTTCTATTTATGTGTGAAATGTTTTCATTCATTTTCTGAGCATCCTCCATGTGCGAGGCACTGTCTAAAGCTCTAGAGACTCACTGATCCCTGTCTAAAAAGAAATTACAGCCAAATCAGGGAGCTCACAAGGATGGGCAAAATATATGAAGAATAAAGCACAGGAAATGACTAAAAGGGGAGAAATAACACAAAATGAAAAACTTTAGGTTTAATTCTAAATTTATTAAACAGAACAATCCACCAACTGAATGTCAAATTGTACTAAACCTGTTGGAAGACAGGTCAGGTAGAACTCTTGGAGACACTGGCATAGGAAAAGACAACCCCAGTAGCACGGAAACTGGCAGAAAGAAATCAACAACTAGGATTTCTTCTTATTGAAAAGCTTCTGCACAGCAAGAGAAACTCCTGACAGAGTGAAAAGACAACTTGTGGGGAAAAAAATATACTAGCTGTTCCTCAGACCAAAGTCTACTATGTAGAATATATAAAGAAGTTTAAAAAATCAGAACCCCCTAATTAAAGACCCAATTCAAAAATGGGCATCTGAAATGAAGACATTTTATAGATGACACCATAAAAGCAGCAAAGAAACATAAAAAAGTGTTCAACATCACTGGTTATTTGAGAGATACTGATGAGAACAACACCAAGATTCCGCCAAAGACTCCGCAAAGAATGGCTGATATCATGAAATCAACCAATAACAAATGCTGGCGGGGCTGTGGGGAGAAAGGAACCTCCTTCACTGTTGGTGGAAATATAGACTGGGGCAACCACTGTGGAGATCAGTGTGGTGAGCCCTCAAAATACTAGGATTAGAGGCCCCATTTGACCCTGCTATTTCCCTGTCAGGTATATTTATGAAAGAATTAAAAGCATCATACCACAGTGACATATGTGCACCCATGTTTATAGCAGCTCAGTTTGTAATAGCTAAATTTTGGAAACAACCCAAATGCTCATGAATCGGAGACTAGATAAAAGTGATGTGGGTTTGGCCCACCGACCGGACCCCACTCCACCCCACAGAGGCCTGGTGAGGACCCAGGCCCACCAACCGGACCTGGCGTCATCTGTGACCTCAGGGCGGACCCTACTCCACCCTGGTGAGGCCCGGTGAGGACCCAGGCCCGCTGACCAGACCCGGCACCATTTGCAACACCCAGGGCGGCCCCCTCCCTCCACCCGGAGCTGTGCGGAGACAGACTAGGCAAGATAAAAGTTGAGGGATATTTCTTTTTAACTAATGCGTTTAGCTCGGAATATTGTCATTGCTGATTTTGATGCTGTTGTTTCACTTTTTATTCCTTCATTTTGAAATAAATATTTTTTTTCTTATTTTCCTACTTTGCTGGCACTAAATCTGCCCAACTTTCTGGGTTTTTGCTCTCACTACTGCTTACGTCTGTATAGAAAAGGGACTCTAGCTCCTGCTTTGCCATCTACTCCTAGATCCCTCTATTCACCTCTAGTCCCCACACCCTCTCCTACCTTCCTGTCAGAACCAATACCAGAAATAAATAGGCTGCCCTACTTCTTCCTCTGTATTATTATAAGAAGGTGTGCAAATTCTCCAGCGGTCTTACAGCATACAGTTGGCACTGTTTTATATATGTCCTTTTAGCCTCTGTTATCCATTGGCATACATGAGGTTCTCGAGATCTATGTGATCTTTATAAATCTGCTAACCTTATTTCATTCTCCTTCTCCTTCTGTCTCCCTACCTCACTGATTCCTCAGGGACCTTTTATCCCCAAAGGGTTCTGGGGGTACATTTACGATCTGCATGTTGTATACACACTGCTGATTAATTCTAAATTTTGGCATATGGACATAGAGGTAACTCATGAGTTCAAAGCTTTCAGAATGGAAATTATCAAAACTTTTGATTTCATTTATGGTGTTCAATACTGATATTGGTACTGATTGTATTATGATAACAAAGATGGTATGATTGTTCTGTTCAAATACCTCCCGTGATATGTCAGAACTGAGAACTCTCAAGGGCCACTACAGTCCCAAGGGGTCCCAGATAACAGAAAGAAAGAGACATGCAACAAACACTTCCCTGGCATCAGGCAAAAAATTAAATAACATTAGTAACAACAAAAGAGTAGAAAGGAGAAAACATTCCAAAAAACAGACACAAAGATCACCACCACAGGGAAATTCAGAAAAAAGGGAAACAGAACAAACTGAAGCTCAACGATGATGTGGGTTTTTAAAAAATGGAGTTTTATTTGGCCCTAAAGAATAATACATTAGGAACATTTACACCTAAATGGATGTACCTTGAGGCCATACTCATAAGTGAAAAAAATAGGACATCGATGAGTAAATACCCTACCATTTCTCTAGTATGAGACACTGAAGGTATAAATGAGATCTAGACTATCTGATAGGCATTGTGAAATAGGAAGCAAAAAGGGAAAGGGCAGCTGGGGAGACAGGGGAGTGCAAAGAAGGGGAAGAAATATATGATGGTAAAAAGGAAAAAATGGAAACAAATCTTATCTATACACTGGGTAGGGGATTGTTAGGAGAGTAAGAGAATGGGAAAAAATGAGAATCAAGATATATAATGTACAGGTACAAATTCTCAAAGAGGAATTTGATCATAATGTATTCCTAAAATGTACCAATAAATTCAATTTATTATGAAAAAAGAAGTCTTCCGACTTGTTCACAGACTAAAGATTCAGCTTGCAAACTGTCATTTCTAAATATCCAAGAATGTTGCAGAACATTGTGACCAGAACAGCTTTTAGCACCCATAGGTAAGAAATAAAACAGTTGACACAATTTATTTTCTGATTTGTTTTGGGCAATATGTTCTTCAACATGATAAAAGAAATTTAGAATTATTTTAATTATCATATCATTATAAAAATTAATTCTGAAAGTATAACAGGGAACCATGATGGAAAGTTTAGAAAAGACACAAATGATGAGGAATTATCCATGTGGCCAATTTCCAATGAAACTATTATGCACTTTTTTAAAATCCTGAAATTAAGCAACATACAATAATGATAATGTGAGGGGGAAAAAAGAACCAGATACAAGTACTAAAGCAAAGTTGCTTGACCACCTGGGCTGGTCCTTTGCTGGCTAATATCTGGGCCTCTTCCTTCCGCTGCAGGGACCCTTCTCACACCCAGCAATTGTTCCCTTTGCCAAACAGCTCATTGTAGTCTCACCTGCTAGCACTGGCAATGAACAAACCCGCTACTATTTATTTTCCCTGAATTTGCTTTTCTTCCCTAAGAGATCATATGTTGTTCCCCGAGTAAAGAAAGTGTGTGTTCTATTTTTCTGTATCCCCAGCAACTAGAAAGCACCCTGCACATGATTGATGAGGACACATATGCTCGTATTTATGTTAATATTTCTCTGCATACTAATGAATACGGCTGGCTGAGAAGAAAGGACCTAGGATTAAAATTTCTAAATGCTACACATTCTGCCGGATTTGGAAATACTTCTGAATAACTAAATACAGCCTTGTATTATTTAAATAAGCAAAAACTATGAAAGACAACTGTTTGTATTTTTAAAATTGAAAAATTCATTTATTTGAGGCATAAGTTTTCTTTAACTTAGATAGGCTGTATAGAGAGCAAAAGACCTTCAAACCTTTCATTAACCAGTTATACTTCTTTGCATCTTCTTCCCCTTCTGCTAAACTCCAGTTTCTAAAATTTAGTATGTCCAAAGAGGATGTTTGATTTTTAAAAAAAATGACTAGTCCCAGATAAAGCATAACATTTTCCTAAAATGAAAAGTATCTACAACTAGACATCTTAGACCCTCAGGTTCAAATATCCTCCTTTTGACATAGAATGTGCCAGCAACAAAAATAATGGGATAAAGAAGTCACAGTAGTTAATTAGTAGCTCTATGAGTGAAGGTCAAGGGCTAAGCTGGTATGGGGAGCACAGTGTGGGGCACTGGAAACCCACTCCCCCTACCCTGCCAGCACCTGTGAGTTCTCAGACCCATTCCTGGCCTCCAGCAGTCTGTGATCTGGGAGGGCAGGATCCTCCAGAGGCTTGCTCTGCCAGGGAGCAGGGCCTAGCTCTTGGGTTATCGAGTACTCCCGCCCCTCATCATCGGTTTGGAGGTGTCCACAACCTCACAGAGAAGCCCAGGAATTCTAATCCTCTTATCAGATCCACACTCTCGGCTCACATTTGTGAGGTCACAGGCGTGAGACCCGGAAGTGCTGTGGTCAGTGTGCCAGACACGAGGGGAATCTGCCCAAGATCACCACAGAGTGAGGGCCAGGGCAAGGCTGAAGGAAAACCAGAAACATAAAACCAGAGGCCTGATGATGTTTCAGTCTCAAGAGTCAAGAAATTCATGTTATAGCTTAAGGCATCTGTAGTTAAATCAGCCACGTTACACAAGTTGTAACCGAAAAATACAGCTTTTGTTTAAATGTCTTAAAAACTACTGGAGTAAAGAAGCAGTGCCATTACTCCCCTCAAAATACTCCCTCCTTATCCCATCGTGCTTGCTGCTTACTGAAGCCATTCTGTGAGTCTTCATTTCTGAGTGTCTTTAGTTGCACTGTTGTGCTGCCTCCATATCCTGGCTCAATTCAACACGTTTACCTTTTATGGCCATTTTCACATCGAGGAAGAGGCAGATGGTGCCAGATCTGGTGAGGAAGGTGGGTGAGGACACACTGGACTGTTTTTACAGGCCCGCCTTCTAGCTGGATGGCACTCAGCAGCAGCACTCACTGTGCTCTTATCATAAAGACACTTGGGAAAGAGCACTTTCAGAACTGCATCAGAAAATGGCAAGGACGATGGGGTAAGTGTGTTCAAAATACTGGCAATGTGTCTTTTACTACAATAAAAAATTTTAAGGTTCAAGCTTTCATTGTGTTTTTTTTTTCTTTTTCTTTTTCTTTTTTTTTTTTTTGAGACAGGGCCTCGCTTTGTAGTTCAAGCTGGCCCTGAGCTCACTATGTAGCTCAGGCAAACCTCGAACTCAGCAGTCCTCCTGTCTCTGCCTCCCAAGTGCTGAAACTTTCATTGGTTTTTTATCATTCTTTGAATCTTAGGACTTCATTAAGTCCTTAAGACTAATTTAAAATTATATCATAAAGTTTATGAAAGTCATAATGGGCAAGGCCTTTCTTGAAATCAAGTGTTGACTTGGAGACTGACATATGAGCCCTGGGCACCTTACAGGGAAAGGGGATTTATTTGAAAAGGAAGGCTTTTAAAAATGTTACTAATGCTGTGATATTGTCTTCTATGTCAGTTTCACTTTTAGAAAACATGCCGTTTAAATGAGATGATGTTTTTAATTACAGGACTTTAGACATGGTTTCAGCAATGATGAGAAAAATATGTGAGACAGGGATCTTGCTGGGCACTCCTTAAACAACACTTTGTGACAACAGCCTCGTCTGCTCTCCCTTCCGGTCCTAATGACCCTCACTAATAGATTTCCCTTCCCAATTACATGTATAATCAGGGCCACAAAGAACAATCTGTCTCTCCCCAATTTAAGATTCCCAAAGTCAGATCCCACCCTCACGATGGCCCACTGGGCTGTTTCTAGCCTCCTCTGGCCTCCCTCCTATGCCCACAGTCCTCCAGCCTGAAGCTTCCCCAGAGGTCCCTCAAAGCCACAGGAAGGTTTCTTTCACAGGCTTCTAACACAGGATTCATTCTGCCTGACCCGCCTTCTGCAGGCCTCAGCCTCCCTTCCTGGTGTTTTGTCAGATCCTCACTTGCTCTGTAGGTCTTTGCTAGAACATATCTCCTTCCAAAAAGCCACCCAACCTTTGCTCATCACGATATCCTTAGCTTTTCTAGGGTGGCAGGCAGAGAAATTAATAATGATCTAGCTTTTAGTATAATTATTTACTTCAGATCCACTTTCCTGACTAGACTTAGACCTGAAAACAAAGCCAGGAACCAGGTCAACCTTTCTTCAACAGTGTATGGGCCCTGAACTGCCAAATGATTTCATTCGGGCAACAAGGGAAGGGGATGTAACTAGAACTTTTGCATTAAGTTCTAGTCTTCTATGAGTCCAATGGCACACAGCAAAATAATTAATAATTAGGCAGAAATGAGGCTTAGAGAAACTGAACTTGGGCCTGATCCATGATACTCTGGGTAGCCAAAACCCCAGACCTGAGTTTGCCACACCTTTTATTCCATACACTCCGAAAGACCCAGGAGGGCAGGGCAGACACCAGCAGTAGTCCTTAAGAAGTTATATAGAAGAAGATTCCACAGGGCAGGGCAGACACTGGCAATGGTCCTTGAGAAGTTATGTAGATCCTGGTGTAGTTCTGCCCTGAAGCATCACAGCATGTGGGACCATGAGAGTCCCTGCTGCTACCGGAAGTGAAGACAAGAGTTAAGTCCTCAAGTCTGTCTGCAAGCAGGAAAGCTCGGGCCAGTCATACTTTTGATTGTGCAATTATTTCTCCCAAAGAGGACTGTTCCTGACAGTTTCTCCTCTTTGGTACAATACCTTGTATGGAGATTCTAGGTTAGAGTCTACGCCTTATCTCAATGGCCTCTACTTTACTATTATCTAGCTCACACATAACCTAAACCTAAAATTGGGTGTTGATGACCTTGGCATTGTACTATCCCTCTCCAAATCTCACTTCCACTACTATGTTAACATGTGACTTTTCCAGAACCTACAAGTTTAGAAACAGGACAAGGAGAAAAGAGATTTTAAAAAATGCTGGGTAACTTTTGGAAAAGGATAAGAAAAGCTGCTAGTGATTCTGAGGTGGTAGTGCCACCTCAAAATGCAGGGAACGTGGGAGGCAAGAGGACACTGAAGAAAGGGTATACTTGCAACTCAGAGGGTACAATACTCTTCCCATCTTTTCTTTCTCTTCTTTAATACTAACAGGAGCCACAGGCACTAGGTTACCAATGGTCCACACTACAGCTTAAAGATGTCTCAGGGGCTAATTGAGGAAATTATACATTATTTTTTATGTTGTTGGATGTTACATTCCATATTCAATTTCCTAAACAATTGGAAAAGGACCTACTCTCACTTGGAGTCTGTACTTCCCTTGTTTCTTCCAAAGGGGGAAATCCTGAACTAGGCCCTAAGTGTGCAATAAACATCTACTTAACTGATAGGTCAATAATGTGTAGTCTGATCTCCAAATTGGAAGAGAGAGAGAGAGAGAGAGAGAGAGAGAGAGAGAAAGAGAGAAGTAGAGAAACCCTGGCAATACTAAAACAATTAACTAAAAGAAAGGTCCCTGGTGATTGTCTTCTAAGATCCTGATATAGTTTACAGGCTGGACTGGCCTGCATTCCAAATTCTGTATTATATTTCAGCATTTTATTATGTATAGGACAGTGTGTCCCTAGAAAGAATTTATAAGGATACAAAACATTCCTACTGAAAGGAAAGATATTTTGATTTGCTATCAAAATGCACCAAACCAAGGCATTCGCAAGTATATGTCAAGATAAAACACTGCATGGAGCTAAGCAGCAACCTATCTTCTGTAAGACCCTCTCCTGAAACACTGTATCTGGGGTCTTGGGTATAATGGTGTTCCTGATGTTGCCAGCTCAGGGCGTCCTGGGGGAGGCTTGCTCCTGCCACTTTCATGCTCCAAGTCCTTATTCTAAGTGCTCTGAAAGTCAAATTAAAGTATTTATTTGTTCATTTTTTCCGTAGCTGAATAAAGATAAATCTTTGAGCTGGATAAATACATTTCACATTCTGCATTTTACACTAAGAAATTGAGTTCCTTCATGGGGACCAATTACAAATCAGAAGGAAAATGACACTCATACTTTTCATGAGTGTACCATAGATTGAAATTCTCCAAACCCTGTCTGCTGTGTTATATACACAAATACATGCACACTACATCTTCTTCCTGCTATATGTTAAAGAAATAAAACTATGGCTAACAAAATAAAAGTGCTTCTAATGTACTTGTTACATCCCTATCATACTTTAGAAATGTTAAATTCAGCTTATCAAAAGACATTAACCACAAGATATCAATGACAATTTTGCTGAAAAGAAAATGTATGGAATACAGTTTTATAAGAGGTAATCAAGAAGTCTCAGCAACCATAATGCCATCTCCTCTCCCACCTGGAGGTCAGAGGTCAGCATTGTCCTTACCATATGACCTCAGATCATCATTGTGTGGTGTTCTGATTTATAATATGACTACTAAAAGGAAGCTTCTATGCATTCCCATATACTACTAGAATTAAAGGATTAAATGACAAGAAACTGGCATTATTAAAAGCATGAGTTTTAGAATCCACAGAACCATGTCAGAGTTCTAGTTAAAGGACCATGCGGTGTTATTTCACCTCTCGCTGAGCCCTTAACACAGAGGGTTGCTGACAACAACCATTTTAGCATTGCCATAAAGAGAAAATAACACAAAGGATGAAAAGTGTTTATGTGACGGTAGGTGATCAAAATATTTAGCTAAGAGACCTCATAAAGAATCTAGTGTCATCTCTTCCCAGGTCAGTGAGCCAAACAGCGATCTATCCTCCTACATCTGATAAGGATTGGGAGCTCCCACAGGTCTTTTGAGCTACACTGTGAGCAGAGAGCTACATTCTCAGGGGGCACAAAACACACAAAACTCTCCTTAGAATTTCTCGCCCCGAGAAGGGTTGAAGAACCCTTTTCTCTTAACTGGACAGAAATGCATGTTCGTTAGTTTTCTGTGTCTCTGACAAAATACCTGAGGTAATCAATGTAACGGGAGGAAAGGCTTATTTTGACTCATGGTTTCAGGCCGTGCTTTCTCCATCCTGATGCTTTGGGCCTGTGGCAGCCCAGTGTACCATGGTAGGTGCGTGTGGCAGAGGAGGCTGCTCATCTAATGACAGCCAGGAAGTGATGAGAGAGACAGGGATCCCAATATCCCCTTCAAGGGCACTCCCCATGACTTAACTTCCTTTCTCTCGGTGCTGCCTCCACAGGTTCTGCCACCTCCCACGGGATTTTGAACAAGTCTCAGGCACGCACGTATCTGGGAGCCCTTTAAGATCTAAATCATAATAAATTGATAAGAGAAATGACACATCCTTCCCCACTCCCCACAGAAAGTGAACCTGGTAGAGTACACGTATTATCCCAAATGTCTCAAATTCCTGGCTAATGGCCTCTCAGCATTATAACTGTGTTTATAACTGCTTCCAGAAATGATGAAAATTAACTGTATCTAGAATTAGACATCAACCTAACATAATTTTAATTACTTTTAGCTTAGGTAAATACCAGAGAAATTATTTGCAATAATTTCATAATAATCTACTATTTTTAAAAGGTACAGCATTGAACATCTACAGTATTTTTTTCTGTGAAGGTATATATATTTTCCTGTTAGACATTCTTGTTGAACACAGTAGGGTTTTTAAGGGAAGACACTATCCTCTGCTCTACTAAAATCCATATAAACATCTAACACATGTCATATAAATCATAGCCATTCAGTAATTCCAAGATGACCACAAAATATTATTTTGTACTAATTGATTTGTAATAGAATGTATTAAAGAATATATGAAACAAACAGGTATTATGAAGCATGATAATAAAAACAGAACTTGTGAGCCCATTCCCAATTTAGGAACTGGAAAATCATCACTATCACCGTAGCTGCCTGTGTTAACTTAGTCTTGTGTTTCAGCTTCAGAAGTAATCACTATCTGTAATTCTGAATTTATCATTGCCTTGCTTTTTCAAAAATACTTTTATCCCTAATATGGATCTTCAAATGTGTACTGTTTAGCTTGGCTAAACACTGAGGGAAAAAAAAAAAAACTTTTCTCTCCAATAAAATGGCATGATAGAATGCCAAAGGTCTGAGTTAAAACGTCATTCTCTTACCATCCTTCCTTGCCAAATAGCATATATCCTGCCCTCCTCTTGGAGAAAACCAAAGTTCTAATGATTCTCCTGGCTTCTGCCTATAGAAATCACACATTTCCCTTTATTCTCACTCAGAACAATGACTACTGTATAAAAGGGAGGAGACCATTCCATCTACTCAGGTTGAAACCTTGTCCAAATTGATCCAATTGGATGGGTTCAAGGCTGACCGTGGTATTCATGAGAATGTCCTTAAGCCTGCCAGAGAGATGATGTCTGAGCTATTATCTGTGAATCACTGGTGACCACCTCCCCCCTTCCTCTTCTTTAACAAGGAATAAAGCAGAGAATCACCATTGCTTAGTCAACATATTTGGTATTAATTCCCATGAACGTCCCTCAAATTCTGTTAAGGACCACAATTTAATTAAGTTTCTTCCAAAGTTCCATGTTTCTATTAGCATCCCATTCCTGTTGAAAGAAAAAACCAGAATCTGGGGACTTCGCCTCCTTTCAAGATACCACATGCCACAGACATACATCCAGGCAGAAGAATCTTGTATATCCAGGACTGTTGGGTCATAGACAAAGGATTTCATTCCTCATGGCAACCTGTAAGAATATCAGCACATTTGGGTCAGTTCTCCTTGTCTTTGAATTCTATGAAGTGATGCAGATGGGGCCATGTTCAAATATGCAAAAGGCTGTTCACAGAAGAGAACATGGATCCTTTTAAGTGATCAGCGTATTAGTCTGTTTTCTATCACTGTATTAAAATACCTCAGGCTGGATAATTTATACAGAAAAGAAGTTTATTAAGCCTACAGTGTTAGAAGCTGACAGTCCATACTGTCATTGGTTCTTGCAAGAAGACTCTGATGGCTGCACGGTACATTGGCAGATGGCATCATGGTGGGAATGCATGCAAGAGGGAGAGAGAGGTTCCTTAATGAGACAGGAAGCCAGGGACTGTAATGACCTCCCACAGGGTCCTATGACTTAAATGTCCCATCATCACACTGGGGACCAAGCCTCCAACAGAGGAATCTCTGGGAGAACAAACCATCGTATCAGGAAGCTGTCCTGCACAGTGCTCTGGAGGAAGATGCTATTTCTAGCTCCCAAAGCTGTGTGCTCTACAAATATCCTTGAGAAGATACTATGGAAGGGCAGTCAGTGACTAACTCCCAAACCATGTAGAAACAGGACAGGGTTATAGACACACACACACACACACACACACACACACACACACACACACAGAGTCTCCCTACATGAGTTTTAATACTTTTTTTAAAAAAATTGCACAATTGTTTAAATTCTGCACAATTGTTGAACACAAACAATCATGTTTACAGAGCTTCTTGTAGGAATATGTATCTGTGTATAGCAAAAGGACCCCTGAAAGATACATGTTTATTAACTGACACATATGGCATAAGTTCAGGCATTCAAAAGTTTGGAAGGAAGTTTTCCTACTCACGTGCTTTTCTCTATTAAACAAAAATAGTAATGTTGCTCTGCAACATTAGCTAAAAATATAATTAATGTTTATAAAAGAAAAAGATCTGCTGTGAGATAGGGCTATAAAAATACTGAAAATTGTAGCCAATGTCTCTATGGCCAGTGAGTCTTCCTGGTATGAGGTGAGCCAATCTTTACAGTGAAGCCTCTACTTTACATTATCCTACAATTCGTAGCTTTTCCTCCCAAATGGTCAGTTTCCGATGTTACTAATGCACTGACCCTCCTCTACATTACCTTACAATTTATACCTTTCCTTTAAATCCATCATAGTCCCCGCATTACTAACATACTGACCTCCCCTTGGTACTATCCTGCAATTTACACCTTTTCCTCCTGACTCCATGTGATTTCCCATGTCACTACTAATGTACTGACAGCTCAAAATTTGTACTGCTTTTCTTACAATTTGTTCTTGTTTTTTTCAGAGAAGCTGGGGAGGAGATGCATTGCTATGTGTCTCGGGTGCAAGAATAGAAGCTGCTAAGAGGGCGGGATTTTGCCGCAGTTCGAGACATGGCTCCTGTTCTAGGAAGGTGCTAGGAAGTGATTAAACTGGCCCTGAGCTGGCGGCTAAGTAAACAATGGAAAGGAAGATGTAAATTTAAACACCTGTCCTTTTAACAAACCGTCAGGGGCTCTCCACAAAGAGAAGAGTTCATACCAGAAAGGCTACATTACAGAACCCTATTCTTTTTTATTGTAGTCTTTTTCATGAAAAAAGATGCTTTTTTCCACATATTAATTGAATAACTTCCCTCAGTTCGCACCATTGCCGCTTGCTCTATTTCCTCCTGGCCACGAGGTGCTAAGACCCCTGCAGAACATACTCCCTACATTGAGTCTTAAGCGAGCTGGAGTTGGTGAGATAAATGGACCAACACTTTGGGTACACAGAGCCGCGTGCACAAAGACACAGAGGTGCAGGTTTAAAAACTTCAGGGAACTTTAAGTATTTTCAGCAAGGTCGGGGTGCAGTGTGGAGCATGTGGGTGGAGCATAATATAAAGGAGAGGACCTTGAAGGATCCGGATGCTGTACTCCGTGTGCCTGAGAACCAGTAAGGAATTTAAGCAGGGAAACTAATGTGCTCATTGAATTCAGGATAATCTCTCAAATGGTGACGTGAAGGATAGCTTACGATGCCTCTATACTGTGGTCCTGGGGTCAGGTAAGCAAGTTAGGGGAGTAAGCAAAGGCTAGTAAGGAGATGATTAAAATTGTGTCTCCCCAAATGATATGTTAAGGCTCAACCCCTCATGTCTTAGAATGTCACTGCATTTGGAGACAGTGTTTAAAGAGTTAACTGAGTTAAGATGAGGACAAATGAGAAAGCCCTAATCCAGCATGACTCATGTCCTTGTAAGAAGAGAACAGCATTCATACATGCACAGAGGGAAATGCTTGGAAAACACAGAGGAAGGCGGTCCTATCTGCAAGCCAAGAAGACAGCCCTCAGAAGCCAACTCTTGCCAACACCCTGACCGCAGAGGTCCAGCCCCAAGAACTCTAAGGAAATAAATTTCTAAGTAAGCCACGCAGTCTGTGGTATTTCATTATAGCAACTAATATAGCACAAATCAAGGATCCTAAGGTGAGAAAAACCTGAAATAGATAGATGGCAGACTGAGTAGAATCTGTGCCTAGTTGGTAATAAGTGGTCAAGAAAAGAAGGTTGACTTAAAGGTTCTTGGTACTAGTAAATAGTGATATCATGAATAAAGGAAAGTAATACAAGAAAAAAGAAGGGTCATGGTAGGTAGAGAGCCAGGGATTTAAGGCTGGGAAAGGTGAGACCAGGCTCTATGGTGTCTGGCCACAGACACCAGTGCAAATAATCTCAAGGAGAGAATGGTCATCAGGGTTGAGCGTTAAAAAGAGGTCAAGGACCAAAGAGTACACATTTGACAACTGGCAGGTTATGGGTAAAGTCAGCAAAATGATTTCAGTGGAGTTGTCAGAGGAGAAAGCCACACCACACTGCACTGAGAAGTGGAGGAACCGGGCCAGTGAAAACAAGCCCAGATGACTTAAAGAAGCTTGGCTGTGTTACAGATGAGGTGATGGGTCTTCTTGTCAGTGGTAGTGCTGGTGCTGGTGGTGGAGGAGCAGGAAATGGTCCCCCTGAACAGAATGTGCTGCATGGCCTCTTTGACATGTTATCCCCATCTTCACGATGAGTTTCTGCTCTATTTTAGTGGAGTAGAGGCGGCTCATTTGGGGAGAACTCCCGATAGACTTCTGTGCAAAATCAAGTAGGTTATATTCATTTGGCATTATGGAGGGCTAAGGTAGAGGTCAGGGAAAAAGAAGGGACAGGAAATGAAGGAGGAGGTGAAGAGAGACTTCCGCTTCTGTCAGCACTGCCTGGCTCGGCTAACTGAAAGTGAATCTGCTCTCTGCTCACATATATACTCTCCCACCAGACTCCTGGTCTGCAGGAGTATCACGGGTGCTGTAACCAGAGCACCTCACGGTGTCAGGCACCAAGCTTAATCAGAGCTGTGCACATCATCGTCTAGGACCAGGTCTTCTGTCCACCATGCCCAGATCCTACTTACAAGGCAAGACTGAGTCCACTGAGCACCCCCCATGCTGTCTTTATGCTCTTGTAGGGTCAGAGTAGGTCCAGAGAGGGGTGTTTAACTGAGGTGCTCAAGGACCAAGTCTGGGATAGATGTCTACAGTATTCTGGAGCAAAGTCAGGCGTATATGCAGGGAAACAGGGTAATGGGGTAAGAATATCTCTAAATAAAGTAGACTGGATGGTGTTGCTATAGGCATAAGATATTTGAAGACAGCTCAAGGAGAGAATGAAGACAGGCATAAGATATTTGAAGAACAAAGCAGTTAAGCACTATATCTCCTTTAATTACCAGATACCTTTGATCCCAATTTTAAAATGTCAATATTTAGAACGCATATTACAAGCAGTATGTCATTACTGGTACATAATATAATGGTGCTACTAAAATCAATGGTGCTTCAAACTCTGAAGAATGATTCTTTGCTCCTTGAAAGGGTGTGGCAGTTGCTTTGATCTTTAGCATTCATCTTTAGCAATGGGTAAATTCTAAGAACAAAACAGAGTAGTATATTCAAAGCACCCTTTCGATGGTTTCATATTAAGGCCTTATGTAACTATTTTGTGAGACAACTGTCTTGACTGCCATACTAACTAGTGTCTAATTTGTGCACTGTAATTTTCGACCATCTTCAAACTCCTAACACTGAGTAGTAAGAACTCTACTTGGCAGAAGCTCTATTAGGTAATATCTTCAGTCAGGATTCTTAAGCACCCAAAGTCAGTAAGAGCCTGTCAACAGGAGCCCAACTATTACTGCTTTTATTCAATTGTTGTTTTTGTTATTAAATCTGTGTCTCTGTTCCAATACTATGGAATATGGCTTGTTTACTTAAATGTGGGGAGAGACTTGAGACTATTATTTCAAAAGACACATCACAAGGAGAAAAAGTCTTAGCTTGCAGATGGGATATAATCAAAGATAGTTCTGAGGAATGTTTGTGACAGTAATTCTTTCATTAAAAGAACCCTGTGGTAATTGTGGTGTGTGGGGTTCATATCGCTTTCTGTTTTCACAAGGTCAAATCTAAATCCATATATTGGAAATGAATTCTAACTGCTGAAATATGGGATGAATTAATTTACTCCTTTTTAAATGCATCTACTGGCCTTTAGAAGATATTGTTTATATAAAGATACCTTTGAACTTTACAAACAGGTTGAATACTAACCGCTGTCCAAACATTTAAAATAAGGTATTAGGTATGCACGCATAAAACAACAATTCAAATACAAAATAAGAAGGTGAAAGATGAAAATCTTTGCCAAGTGCCTTTCTAAATTATATTTTGATCATTTTCACATATTTCTTCTTTTCATACTATACTAAAACATGCTTAAATTTAAAATATACATGTATATCTCAATATACTTTCACTGTTCCATCTAAAGGATACAGAATAAATTTTATACAACAATCAATATCTTCACTTGGGGAAATTGATTATGATTCTTGGGTCTAACTTTTAAAAAATGGACCTAAGAGACAATAATAAATGTAACTGTTTATCTTAAATTTCTTTGAGGTCTAAATTTACTTTCCATCTTGCATCCTCTCATTTTCACCTTGTATCTAATTACAAGGCATATGTCTCTTTCCTCCTTTAATTGC
The DNA here is from genome assembly GCA_004025085.1 of Thryonomys swinderianus. Classification (NCBI taxonomy): domain Eukaryota; kingdom Metazoa; phylum Chordata; class Mammalia; order Rodentia; family Thryonomyidae; genus Thryonomys; species Thryonomys swinderianus. The sequence continues at coordinate 45,524 of PVIC010003641.1, read as the reverse complement.
TTTTGTACTTCCTTTTTCATTTTTGTAAAACGCTTGTTGCTAAGCAATGTGCATAGCATTAGGATACATATTCGTCATGTTTCAACATCATCTATTTGGTGTTATTTTCCTTTATTCCTTTTCTCTTGTTTCAGCCGACCTACCATTTACTTTTCTCCCTTCTTTTGACCTTCCTTTTGTCCAAGCATGTTCCTTTGTCTTCCTATCCTTTGAATATTGCTCAATAGCTACTGTGTTTGATATTTAGCCAACCTTTTTCTGTTCCCCACTGTTTTGGTTGAGCTCTGGTGGACACTCATATCATATGACTGTTTTCCCTTTTAGTCTATTTTCTTTGTCTTCTTTCATTTGCATTTAAAGACATTGAAAAGATGTCTCTTCTTTCATGAAACTTAGGTCACTGCCTATTTTTTTATCACCTTTGCTAATGCAGATGTTGATCCCTTCAGTACATGATTATCATGTTCCTGCTCACTTCCTGACACCTCTTATTTATGCAGTGATTATAATATTAACTATGGCATCATCCCATAAAAACCATATCCCCTATTCAACTGAAATTGGCTTCAGTAAGTTACACCGTAATATTTTTCAATGAGTTACAATGCAGCTAATTCATTTAACTATCCTAAAATGTCCCAAAAATGTCCACTAAAGAAGCACCAATATGAAAACAAACACCATAAGTACTTAGAATATACATATGCCATAATTTTCCCCTACAACATAAGAATAACTAGGAACACCAAAAGCACTTTGCTTTTGCCAAAGTAAGTTAATTTGCAGGCTCACTTGCACAGCTGGGCTCACAGAGACTCTTGCTCCTGTTATTCTAATTAAAGATAACTTAGTGAGGTCCTGCCCCAAAATTGAAAAATAAAAAGGAATTAAGGATGTAACTCAGTGTGAATGCCCTGAGTACAATCTCCAGCACCACAAAAATAAAATAAAACTAGAAAAACAGCAAGAACGATTAAAGATGACCTTAAAAATGAAAGGACAGGCCCTCCTCATAGACAGGAAGACCCCAATATTTTGACAGTGTAAATGCACTGCATACCAATCTAAGTTACGAACTCAATGTAAGTCCGGCAAGAAATCCATAAAGTGTTGAGTTTTGGGTAGAAATTGAAAACCCACAAGAAAATTAAATTGGCTTTTAAAAAAACTGCTAGAATAATTCTGAAGAAATGACAAAGCTCTAGAATTTAGACTACCGGACATCAAGATTTATTGTGAAGCCACATAATTAAGATAATGTGACACTGGTGTTAGGATAAATAGGCCAATATAGCAAAACAAAGTTTAGAAAGAGCTGATGCTACCATCTCAGGTCTGAGATCACCCTTAAGGCAGAATTCCTTCTGCTTGAGAATTACGTCTTTTGTCTGCTGGTTTTCAACCAGTTAAACAAAGCCCCCACATTCTACAAGACAAGCTGCATTACAAAAGTCCCTTAATTTAACTGTTAATCACACCTTTGAAGTATCTTCACAGAACTATCTTGACTAGTGTGACTATAAGGTGTGCAGTGAACTTGATGGGCTCTCGAGCTGCTTTACAGATTACTAAATAACGCTTCTCGGTATATCTAGGTGAGGTAGGGGTCTATAACTAGACATTTGCTGTTTCTCTCTGGTACTGTTCACCTGCTTTGTTTCTCAGCAGCCATGAATAAACTATCTCTGCTCTGCCACACTGTTCCACCATGATGTTTCTGCTTTAGAATGAGCTAACCATGGACTGGAACCTCATGAGACCATGAGTCCAGTTAAACCTCTTCTCCTTTCAATTGTGTGTGTTGATGACTAAATCTCAGCAACAGGAAAGCTAACTAACACAGTTTTTTAGGCAGTATGGCCTAGCCAAGTTGACAGATATAATTAGCCATCACATTTGAGCTAGAATTTCTAAGATAAAACAAAATTTAAAGTATGAATGATTTTATTAAAATAAAAAAATTGTCTTGAGAAGAAACAATAAAACAAAGTGTCATAGACTAGAATTTATATTTGGAATACATAAAAATTTCCTATAACTTTTTAAAAATATTAAAATATTGGGTAAACAATTTATATATTTCACTTAAGAGATATGGGTGATAAACAAAGACAAGAAACAATTATTAAAGTTAGTCATTGAAAAGCTGCAAATTAAAAGTAGATAATAAGATTCCACTACACACCTCAAAGGAATGACTAAAATAAAAAAAACCAGACAAGACCAGGCAATAGCAAGTATGTACAGTAACTGGCAATCTCACGTTTTACTAATGAGAAAGCAAAACAATATAGCCTATTCAGAAAACCATATCCAAGAATGCTTATTGGAGTGTTCTTATCACATTCACACACAAAATTACAAGTGTACGTGGTAATTGATAGAAAATAAAATGGATTAAGACTCAAGTGTCTGGAGCAGGCTGTACCAGGGAGAGGTACCTGCCAGACAGCTCTAAACATAAAGGAGCAGCCAGGACACAGCAGGCAGTTGGTTATGTACAGGCTGTGGGCGGGGCTGGTGGTCAGGGGCTGAAAGCATCATGTAGCTTTCTAACTGATGAGTTCATGTATGGACAATGGTGACATAAAGGGGTCGTGGCAAGAGATGGGGCATTATGGAAAGGAGAAGGGCAATCTTGGGGGGGAGCTCTGTATTGGCTTCCTTCTATACCAGCTGGCCCTATCAGTACACACATGATACACACATGATACGCATAGGGTATACACATGATATGCACATGGTATGCACATGACATGCACGTAACAGGCATGTGGTAGGTGTGTGACCAGCACATAATACACACTGCCATGCACTGACTAGCATGTGACTTACATGTGTCAGGCATGTAGCAACCATGTGCACATGACATGCACATGATAGGCATGTGACATGCATGCGACAGACACCAATTAGAAAGTCACACGTGCTCTCCAGCCCCTGACCACTAGCCCTGCCCCCAGCCTGTACATAACCACCTGCCTGTTGTGTCCCCGCTGCTCCTTTATGTTTAGAGCAGTCCATCAGGTACCTTTCCCCGGTATAGCCTGCTCCAGACACCCAAGTCTTGTTCCATTTTACTTCCTATCATTAACAGTGTACATCCATTCTTTAGTTCCAATTAGCCATCAAAGAATATACACTTTAAAACATCTATGTTGTATATGATTAAAACACATTATTTCATTTGTTAATTAAAATACATAAATAGAAAATGGCTTGCTAGTTTTTTATAAATTTAAAACATATTCTCCAGATGACCAGAAGTCCCAATGCTCATATAAAGACCTGAATACAGTGTTTACAGCAGCATTATTCATAATTGTCCAAAACAGGAAGCAACTCAAATGTTCATCAGCTGGCAAATGGACACAGCGGCCCTCCATCCACACAGAAAAATGATATTCAGTAATTAAAAGCAACTGGTCATTGATAACACATGAATAAATCTCAAATATATGACAGAGGGCCAGGGACATACCTCAGTGGCACTCTGCCTACCTGGTAAATTCAAGCTCCTGAGTTCAATTTCTAGTATAGAAAAAAAATGAATTTCAAATATATGACAGCAATTCTAATTATGTATTTTGACATTATGGAAGGAGCTGTGATACAAGGACAAATTCGGATCAGTGATGCCAGAAGCTAAGCAGAAGGCAGGAAACTGAAGGGTCAGAAATATTCCACGAGTCAATTGTGACCACTTAGGGTCACACAACTGTACCATTTGTTACACAACTGTACCATATGTCAAAACCTATATTACTACACACCTGTTTATGGAGAATTCCATCACATGTAAATTATACCTCCATAAACACAATTTTAAAATACTGCCAGTAAAAGATAAAAAGAAGAAAAAAAGATCAGAATAAAATTTCATGTGGAAGAATAATAGTAGAAATGTGAATTCAAAAAGAATGTTAAACTTCACATTGTTAAAAATAACTTGTTCATGTAACTTTCCCACATTTCCAGGATAAATGAGGATACCAAATCACTATGGTGTTTACAGTCTGGTAAATACACATAAAAAGATTTATATTTCACATTTAAATGTCAGTGTTTATAATACGCAGAAAATCAAATGCTTTGACATCATTTAAACTTACTTTTAAAAGTTTTTGGAGCCGGGCGTGGTGGCTCACGCCTGTCATCCCAGCACTCGGGAGGCAGAGGCAGGAGGATTGCTGAGTTCGAGGCTTGCCTAGGCTACATAGTGAGCTCAGGGCCAGCCTAAACTATAAAGCGAGACCCTGTCTCAAAAAAAATAAAAAAGTTTTTGGATATGAGTATCAAATTTTAGCTTTCAACTTAAAAACACATATGGAAGTGTGTAGCTGTAAAATATCCTTCCCAGGGAATACAAAGACCACTGCTCGGAGCATAGCCTCCCAGAGCACCTATAAACCAGTGGTGGGAAGACATCCAGCCCCACGATCTCTCAGGTAGGCAGCCAAGCAGTCTGCCGTCAGCCAAAAGCAATTTGTCTATTTACCTAAATGTACTTAACAAATACTCATTTTTTAACCTTAGGCACTCTTAGACAAATACTCTTACTGTCTATGAGTGCCTAAAGTAAAAAAGATCGTGAAGCCTGCACCTTATAGAAATTCCTCTGCACCTTCACAAAACAAAAAGTTTAAAAATGGTGGATCGCTGGAAATAACTGAAATGTCCTACTACAGGAAACTAGAAAAATAAAATGTTGAATTAACTTCTGGTGAAATTTTACACATCAGTGGAAATGGGTGAACAGGTATCATGATAGATGATTCCCAAAAGCTTAATTTTGGGTGGAAAAAATTGAGGTATTGGTTGTGTAAAAAACAGTACCAAGAATGTCAAATGTGAAAACATACCAGAAAGGTAAAATTGTTTAGGAATATTATTCAATGCAGAAATACTAAAACATGTACAAGATAATAAATTTATACTTATATATTATTATCATATTTACCATGGTTAGATGGAGGACTCACAGAAGAAAACTATTTTTAACTTTCTGTGTGATATTTTCTCTTTAAAAATCTGAAGCAAGTAGGCAAATGTTAAGACCAGATAAAATTAGATGGCTAAAATACAAGAAATAAAATGCATTAGGCTCTACACTTCTGTGTTTAAAGTATTTTCCACTGACACAAGAATTCCATGATATATATTTTATCTTGGAATTTGACAGAAGTCCTGGTTTCTTGCACTTTTGATAGCTAATGGTAAAAGCACAATCTTAAGCTGAACTCAATCAGAAAACTAAAGCCTAGAAATTAAATATACCCATTGTTAACTTTTTAATTAGCTGTTCACTGAAACCTAAACATAAGATCAGTCTGTACCCTCTTCAAATCCTAAGTAACCCAAGGAAAAATCTCACAGATTTAAATTAATAAATATCACATATTTCTAGCCCAGACTGTTTTCTCCAGTCTTTAATAAATTAATTCACTGAGTCAACAAGAAGTAAATGAACATGTGCTTTGTGCTACCCCGAACGTCCAGAGGTAATCAAGGCAGAACAGATAACACGGCTAGTCTCATAAAGCTTTAGGACAGACAATAAGCAAAGAAAAATGATTCTCTCCAATATCTGGTTAGCGCTACAAGTGAATAAAACTAGGCAGCAGAGATCTGGGGTGGGAGGGTGATGGAAAGAGGTCGGCATGGAACGCCTCTCAGACAATATGGAGGGAATTTCAAATGTGAAGAACTGAAGTAGAGGGTCACAAGTGTCTCAAATAAACAGAAGCACATGACCACAGGACCATAATAAACTAAAAATAACTTCCCTATGCCTGTAGAAATAAAAGGACATTTATTATCACACAGTAGTGTAAAGTTTGGGAATTCTTTTTAAAAAGTCAAAATTGGAAATAACTTCTTTATCAACAAATATTTAAAGAAGTATCATACCCCAGCCATACAGCATGACTTCTGTGGTATTTAAGTAAAAGCAGTGTTAAGTATGGAAATAAAATAGCACTGAAAAAACAACAAGGAATTCTTAGAGCAGTTACTGAAAGATCCCAGTAAAAGTCAATCTTGGCCTAACATATGTACCAGCCGTTTAGAAAAGACAACAGACTGTAAATATATTCTTTGGAACAGGTGTTATGAAATAAAGAAAGCAAACTTAGGCAAGACTAAAAAAGCAGGTGACTATGAACAGTAAAATAGTATTACAGAAAGACATTAAACATCTGTGTCATATTTCAGCACATGTGTTAACACTCAAACTTTTCTTGATGTGATAATGTATATTTTCTTGGGAATGGATACAGTAGACAGCGGATCATTTCCATCACACACACACACACACACACACACACACACACACACATACACACAAGATCAGCTAAAGTACACTTGTAGGGAGGCAAGCTCTAGTTACCAGATCTATCCCAGATGGCCGGGTACAAGCATTTAAGACTATACTCTAGAATCATTATCATATTGAGATAGACAATATGGCTGCTACAATAATGAGGAAAACAAGGAAGAAAACCAGAAAATTCTATAGCTATGATGTGTTTGTGTCCCTCCAAAATTCATTTGTTGAAACCTAATTACCAATGTGATGGGCATAGGGCCTTTGTGAGGTACTTAGTGCCATTGTAAGAGGCTGGAGAGACTAGAACTCTCCCCTTCCACCATGTAAAGACAACGCTGGAAGGCAGCATCTGTGAACCAGAAAGTGGATCGGGAATCTTGGTCTTTCAGCCTCCAGAATGTGAGAAATAGATTTCTGTTGTTTATAAGCTATCTAGATTTTGGCACCTTTGATACAGCAGCCCAAATGGACAAAAGCAGTAACTCGCCTTTATTAGCTACGGTGCCCTGGAATCTGCTCCTTTTGTGGTCATCACTACACTTCAGAAGACAGAAAAGAACATATAGAGAGACCAGTGTAAATGAATTAGTGGTCAAGCACCAGATAATGCTTCTGCAAAAAACGGGTAAAAATGAAAAGGCTCGGGGTGCAGCCTAGCGGGAAGGAGTTTGCCTCCTGTGCGCAATCTTTAGCACTGGAGAAAAAAATCTGATTCTTTAATCCAGAAACACAAAGGCTACAAAAAGCCTATAAGATCATGAAGGGTTTGCATAGGATAATTAGAATGATTTTCCAAATCTAAAAATTAAGAACCATGAAATAACAATGAAGATCGAAAGAAGCTGTATAAAGAGGATGTCTTTTCATCAGTTTTATAAAAATGTATAAAGCATCTTACACACGATATAAGATTACATGAGCATGTTTTTTTAAAAAACAAATCAACCATTTGGTAAAATTACGGATTTTCAAGCCTGGCCGAGTTTGAATTCCATTGTACTATTTATTAGTTGTGCAACCTTGTCTAACTTTTTTTTTTTTTTTTGCTTTTTGAGACAGGGTCTCACTTTGTAGTTCAGGCTGGCCCTGAGCTCACTATGGCGCCCAGGCAAGCCGCCGCGAACTCAGCAATCCTCCTGTCTCTGCCTCCCAAGTGCTGGGATGACAGGCGTGAGCCACCACATCGGGCATTGTGGTATGCGGTGTTGATTGTTGGTGGGCGTGTCTCCACGCCCAGCATTATATGTGGTTACCGGGGATCGAACTCAGGACCTTGCGCTTGCGAGGCAGGCGCCGGAACCACTGAGCTAACCCTCCGGCCCCCTTGTCTAACTTTTGTGAACTCTCTGAACCTCAGTTTCTCCTCTCTGAAATGGTTGCCACGAAGCTGCAATGACTAACAGGCCTGGCCGCTGCCCTACTCACACCGCTGGTCTTTAATTGGTATCTGCGAACGTATTTTTCAAAGACAGGCCCCCCCCCCACTAACCGACCAGAGCGGGTCATGGGGCCTCTAGCTGTCTGTGCAGATGAAATGGCTTATGCTGTGCATCGGCTTTCCTTCAGAGAGTCCGGAATTCTGGTAGATGCCAGACAGAGAAGGCCCATGTAATTGGCTCACAGTACAGACCCCACACTTGGAGGCTCCGCTGAGCTACTCTGGTTGGCAACATTTCGTGCACGTTGTCATAGCTCGTGTGTAGAGGAATTAAGCATTCTGTAGGAGGCCAGCGGTAGAGGGTTCTCGGAAGCTTGCACCTGGCTTCCCCTGGACTTCATCCCATGTTCCTTTCCCTCTGCTGATCACACTTTGTAGTCTTCCACTGTCAGGAACCATGGCGGTGAGTGTGCAAACGGAGTCCAGGAATCCTCATGGCTAATCACAAATATAGTGGTGATCTGGGGACCCATTAGCACAGTGGGACACAGACAGTCAACTGTTTTATACCAGCTATAAACAGAATAAGAATATATTTTGATAAATCTTGAAGACAGATTTAACAAAAGTGATTTTTTTAGAGCCAGGCGTGGTGGCCTGTCATCCCAGCACTCGGGAGGCAGAGACAGGAGGATTGCTGAGTTCGAGGCTTGCCTGGGCTACATAGTGAGCTCAGGGCCAGCCTGAACTATAAAGCGAGACTCTGTCTCAAAAAAAAAAAAAAAAAGTGATTTTTAGAAATATTGTCTCAAAAACAGAAAACATTCCAAGATTTTTCTCCTAAGTAAGGGATATCCTAGCAACGTTGAGACTCTATGACACAGTCATTAAATGGTATCACTGCTTTTGGGTACTTTCCTTCACGGCATATGAAAATAAATACTAAACTTACATTTTCTACATGGTATGTCATATCAGAAAAATAACTGATTATAAATATTTGTCATTTATACTCTTCAAATAGCAACCGAAAGCACTACACATATAGAAGATAGAATTACTTAACTTTAGAAAAGCATTACTGGGCCCAGGATTTAGCTTAGTGGTGCCAGCATCTGCCTGGCAAGCACAAGGTCCTGGGTTCGATTCCCCCGTAACCACAAACCACAACACTGGGTGTGGTGACTCACGCCCACCAGCAATCAGTATCACATACCACAATGCTGGGTTTGGTGGCTCACATCTGAATCCCAGCACTTGGGAGGCAGAGGCAGGAGGATTGCTGAGTTTGAGGCTTGCCTGGGCTACATAATGAGCTCAAGGCCAGCCTGAACTACAAAGTGAGACCCTGTCTCAAAAAAAAAAAAAAAAGGCATCACTATTATGCACTTCCTTTATCTCTTACAAGAAGGGGTTAGTCTTCTAATAATAAATCTAATAGTGTACTCAATGAATCAATATTTGAAAAAGAATTCTAAAAGAAACATTTAAAGGAAAGAAATACTTAATTTATCTTTCTGGTAAATTCATACAATGGAAAGCTACAAACACTTCAAATGAGTAAATTACACATAAAACAATGAGAGGTACTAGGAACATTGTTGAGTGAGAAAAAGCAATTCACAAAAGACTACATGCATACATGTGACATTGTTTTACAAAGTTCTAAAACAAGGAAGAGTAATGCTTGGAAAATATATAGTTCTACATGCATGTGTATTTTTACATAACATAGATGTCTCTGCTTATATTTTAAAACAGTAAGTAAAAAATACTTAAGATTATATAGAAAGGCAGGAAGATGGACTGGAGAAACCAATGAATATAAATGTAACTTAATGGCAATATTTTAGTTCTTGGGTTGAATGTACTAATTTTATTGTTAAACACATTAAAGTAAATAAAATACAGTCATCCATGGAAAATTATATCTAAATTGAACTACATACACTTACAAATTTACATCTAGTTACAATCTAATTCAAAGTATTGCAGTATAGTTTTAATTTATGCAAACTGTTAATATGCCATTTTGGAATAATTTACCATAACATTTAACATGTATACAACCTACTGGAAAGACTAGTACATAAATACAGTTGAAAAGAAGGAAGGAAAACAGTATACACTATTTCCATAAAGCTAATTTTAAAAAGCATGAGAAACAGTTTACTCCATATTAATAGAAAAGTTCCCTTTAAAAGGTAAAGGCACTGAAAGCTCTCGGTCAAGGAAATCTAGCTATAGACATACATATCAACTTTATAAAAACAAATAAAGCTACAATTCTATAATCCATGCAACGGAGAACATACTGTGCCAGGGGCTGTGAGACCTGGCTTCGAACCCTTTTCTGTTCCTATAGTGTATGCGGTGGTTCATTCAATCTCACACATGTAAAATAAGAGACTGTACCATGTGCTCTTTGAGACTCTGCATTGGTGAAAGTCTCTGATCCTCTAAAAATTATTCTTATAAAGAATTAGGAAAATTGTTGGGCATGGTGAAGCATGCATGTAATCTCAGCACTCAGAAGGCTGAAGCAGGCTTATTATAAGTTCAAGGCCAGGCTGGACTATATGGCGAATTCAAGGCCAACCTGAGCTACATAACAAGACCCTGCATCAAAAAAAAAAAGTACATAATCATGAAATAATAACCTTCTATAACTTAGTATAGAAGAATCTTTGGATGGGGATGAGATCCATAGGCTCTGAGAAGAGAATGAAGTATTGGTATATGTCTTACTGTTTTATGTTACTATAACAAAGTATCTAAGGCTGAGTAGTTAAAAAAAAGAAGTTTATATGGTCCAGGATTCGGGTGGCTGGAAGGGTCCAAACAGCACAGCACTAGCATCCTGGTGGGGACCCCCTGCCAGGAGAGAAGCAGAAAGGGAAACTGCTGCATGCAAAAGAGGCCAAGCACGTGGGTGCCTTTGCTTTATAATGTCCTGTCTCCCCAAGAACTAATTCACAACAGGCAGGTGGTAACACGCCTGTAATCTCAGCATTCCGGGAGGCTGCGGCTTCCAGGAAGATTCCAAGTTTGCGACTAGTCTGGGCAACTTAGTAACTTAGGTAAAAACCTCTTTCAAAATAAAAAACATACTAAAAGCTAGGTTGAGTGGCACAATCCTCAGTAACTCAAAAAAAAAAAAAAAAAGACCCCATCTAACTCACTTCCATGAGACTCTTCAGTAATCCATTACTGCAGGTGGAACCTTCATGACCTAACTATCCTACACTAAGCCCCTCCTCTTGAAGGTTACACCCCCTCGTCACCAGCATACTGGGCCCAAGCTTTCCATCCACAGAAGCTCTGGGGTTCGAATCATATCCATACCACAGCACACTGTCACCAGGTGATAAGCTAACATGGAAAAGTCATGCTTCATACAGGCTTCCAGTGTGACACACATGTGCTTTTCGGCAGATCAGAGGTGTTTTGTGGAGTGTGGCCTTTTCATTCGAGAATGTTGTCTGAGACCAGAGGAGAACTGAGGCCTAACTGGCCTCCTGTGTGGGCACAAAGGGGAAAGGCTGTGCTCTGGGGTGACTGCCTATCAGGGAAAAGTTAAGTCACCTGAGGTTCAGTTGGTTACCAGAGAAAGTGCTGACAGCTACTGGGAAGCAGGTGCCTCTTGTGATGCTCTGATTGCTGGTGCCCCTGGTGGGTGAACAGCGGGGAGACGAGCCAGAGGCAGGCGGGCTCCTCTGCCTGCACGGGTGAGAGAGCCCTGGCTGCCTGCGTATTAAGCTGACTCATCATTCATCCTCATTTGCTCCCGGGTGAGGGAGGACAACGTAGGGATCTAGGCCCCCGAACAGGTGGTGGCCTAGCCTGGGGCTCGGGTCCCGGGCTTGCCTACATTTAAAGGAGAAAATTCTAATTTAAACACAAAGAATTAAATTCTGTAATGCAGAAGAGCTTGAAAAGTAAATCCTGCAGGAACATTGTTCGAATGGGCTCATATAGGAAAGAAAAACGAGCATCTGTTCAAAGATAACACAAGTACTTCAACAGGCAGAAAACCATAAGGTAGACCCTGTTAGTATGTTAATATGATACTACTCACATTTTCCATGTAATTCTAGACTTTGGACATTGTGAAGAGTCTTACACTTTCTGCAAGTTCTTTCTAAAACGTCTGGAAAATACCCAGAGGTATGTTCATTCATTCCAATAACATTCCTCCTCCCAAAAAAGTGAGTCAAACCTTAAATAGGTGACAGTTTCTATGACTTGTAAATGAGAAAGAATTAACACCCAGAATATATAACATCCCTATAAATTACTTGAAATATAAACAACCCAATTATTTTTTTTTTCCTGTGGGCTAATAAGACAACAGGAAACTGACACTGTGGGTCATCATGGTAAGGAGACATGGTACTTTTGCTAGTAATCAGGAAAACTTAAACTACATTAAGAGTCATTTCAAGTAGTCAAACGGGCATGAAAAATTCAGTAACGAGGCTTGGCGAGGTCACGGACAGAAAGGAACCTCAGCATGCGTGGGTAAAATACAGGACACAACCGCTGCAAAGCGTGCGAAGTAGCCATGTGCGCATGTTCTGACCCTGCCAGTCCCTTCCGTGTTTGCGCTCCACAGGGGACAAAGAGACACCGGCCGAGGAGGTCACTGCCGCGTCACCTGCGATCATGGTAAACGAGTCCATCAACAGGAAAACCAACGTATAACAAAAGCCAATGTTCCGGAGAGACTTCCCTTTCCTCATTCTTTAAGCTCCACGCAGACTCTTCTGAAGTAACACGTCCCGTCTCTCTGCCGCCTCACTCTTCTACCCAGAGAAGAGACTTTTCTCTTTGGTGCTCCCTGCTTTTTTAAATTGAATTCTTTATTGGTATACTTTATATACAACTCACAACTGCACCTGTAGATGTAAATGAGTACTAGAATGCATGATAGTTTTTGTAAAATAGGAAATATCCAAAGGGAATTTGGTGTGGGAACATAATGTGGGGAAGGAATAAATATGATTCCGAAAGAAAATAAAAGAGCATGTATATAGGGGGTGGGGGAGTGTGTGTGGGTAGGGATGTGGGTTAAAATGAGAATTAACTTGTGTCATAGACTGGTACAAATTCCCCAATGTTGTCTGTGATTGTGAGATGTATATAAAATGTACCAATAAAGAATTCAATTAAAAAAATAAAAGATACAGCTCACAATCACACTCAGCACTGGGGAATTTGTACCAGTCTATGACACAAGTTAACTTTCATTTTTACCCATATCTCTACCCACCCACAACCCCCACCCCCCATATACATTTTATTCCCTGCTCTTTTTCCCAGTAAGAGCCACCAGACAGGGCCGTGGATATGTCTGTTCTGCTCCTCAGTGTCCAGGGTCAGTCTTCAGGCTGTGGCTCCTGGGTAAACTACGCAGCCTGTTTGTTACCGGAAGGGCAAACCTGTTGCATTTGAGCTGTGTTTCAGCAAGCCAACCCCTCTGACAGACCTATCTTTTTAATAAAATTGATATTTCTCTTGCACTTGGAGTCTATTTCTCATTTGATTCGTGATGATAAAAGAAGGGACTAGTTATTATGCCACCTCAAGCCCCAACACAATACTATAAATCAAGAATAATAAATGAAATGTACATATATCAGTGCAGATAACTCCTAGAAAAATAATAAGGGGCAAAGTAATTTACATTTATGTAACAATTAAAAATAAGTAAAACAATACCATACATTATTTAATATACATAAATCTGCATGATAAAATATAAAGATACACAGAGTGATTTTTCAAAGTTCAGAGTAGGATTATCTCTGGGGAAGAAGGGAAATGCAATCAGGGAGAGATACCCAGGAGGCTTCAATCATGGATAGATTGGAATGTGTCGTTTCTAAGCCTGAGAGGAACGTATACAGATGGTTTTGTGCTTCAACTATTTCTTGTATGCATACATACACACGTCACGTATGTACTTATAAGGAAATAAGACTCAGAGTGGTAAAAGGCTAGGAGAGAGCTGTCTGAAGTCCCCCACCCCGTCATATTTGGGCTTTGTCTGCTCTTTTCCAGAACCCTCTGGAACCCAGCCAGTGGGAAGAGGGAATGGGCCGTTCCAAGAGACAGACACAGAATGTGGTGCTGCCTTCTACATTTCTTTCTAAATGAGGGGAAAGTCTATGAAACCACAGAATTGGGAAGAGTTAAAAAAGAATAAAGCAAAATAAGCATCCAAAGAATAGAATTACTACTGGCAAATTAAGGAAAGGATTCTAGAACTTACTTTGGCCACAATGAGACCTAAATTATTGCTTTTTTGCTTTTTTAATAAGAAAGTGTTTTTATTAATTATCTCTGAAGGCAGATTCAATAACTGCTCTTGGTAATGCATTTCAGTGACTTATAAATCACCAGAAAGTTTAATTCACTGGAAATTTTAAGTCAGTATATTATGACTACGTATGGTCTGAAGACACATAGAAAGGAAATAGTCTACATTATTTCCTGATTCCCTAGTCTAAATCAGACACCCTGAATTATAATCATCATAATGGAGCCTGTGTTGCTTCATTTAAAAGAATATATCTTTTTAAACTTTCACATATTTTATTAAAATGCTAATTTTTAAAACTTTATTTATTCCTCCAAAAACAGAAGTATACAAGTGATAAACCCTTTTCGGTCTGATGACTACATGGGCCTCACCCATCTGTGATGCAGAGGAATGACAAAGGCTAGGCTAACGTTACAAATCACTGACATTTGGATTAGGTATTTGGTTCTTGATATCATTTTGTGATTCGTAACCTAAGGAAAAGGTAGATACTTATGGATTGAAATAATCAGATATAATCCGGGAAAATAATTTTACAACAAAAAACTCTCATAATTTCTGTTCCACTGATCTATAACAGCCCAATAGACTCGTGGGTTTATTATACATACACACTATGTAACTGAACTGAAGCTAACTGGTAATTAGAAAAAAAAATAATGGGAAGTGGAAGACACTGCAACCCACCAGCACCATTCTGTACGCTGGGGGTGCCAGAAAAATGACACGCCTTGAGGACACTAAGGTCGTTCTTTGACCCTTTATTTCCCTACTTAAAATGCATAACACTGGGCCAGAGATTTAGCTCGGTGGTTCCGGCACCTGCCTCCCAAGTGCAGGGTCCTGAGTTCGGTCCCGGTAACCACATACAATGTTGGGCGTGGTGACTCATGCCCACCAGCCATCAATACCACATACCACAGTGCCGGGCGTGGTGGCTCACGCCTGTCATCCCAGCACTCGGGAGGCAGAGACAGGAGGATTGCTGAGTTCGCGGTGGCTTGCCTGGGCTACATAGTGAGCTCAGGGCCAGCCTGAGCTACAAAGCGAGACCCTGTCTAAAAAAAAAAAATGCATAACACTAATGAAACAGAAATACACAATATGATGTGAGGTAACTACATATCACAATGGAATGTAACGCAGGGTGTGACATACATGATAATGCCAGCTAGGTGGGGTGGGGCACATGGATAATGCATCACCATGGCCACGTCTACGTTTTATCAACATTTGCTGCCTCTTGCTCACGCAGTCCAGCCACTCTGGCTGGGTCTCAGTGTTTCTCAGTCCTGCCCAGCATACACTGACTTCAAGCCTTCGCAAGTGCATTTTCCTCTTTGTTAATGGCTTTTCTCTTAGACGGCGGCTTTTTGTCATTCAGGTCTCAAGCTCAAATGTCACCTCTCGAAGATGGTTCTCTGATTTCCCAGCCTACCTCGCTACTCCTCATGTATTGTTTTACTTTCTTTATGATGTTTTATCCCTGAGATTGTCTGCTGACCCCGTTACTGTGTCTTCTGACAAGCAAGCCCACACCCCTTGAGAGCAGGGCCCTGTTAGTCCTGCTGGTGGCCTGTCCTCAGCACCCAGAGAGGAACCCGGCACACTGAAGGTGCTCAGTAACCACTTTGTGAATGTACTCATTACTATATGTCAGTGCAGTTTAAAATGTCTTAATCCTAAATCCTCCAAGATTGTAACAAGCGTGCTCTCTATGTTATCATGTTCATTTTTTTACTTAAAAAGGGAGAGAGTAAAGAAAACGGACTACTTACAATTGGCTAAGAGCATTAGTACTATTTATACTTAAGAGTTAGATATTAGAGATCTGATACCACTTACAACACCTATGAAGTGAATGCTCTTGTGTAACTGATGTATTTTAATCATACTAATCTGACCCATTCAAAACTAAAAATAAATCCTTTCACTATTTTTATTCTGGGTACTAGTTTAATTATACTCCATTACTGAAGCTATTCTATTATTTTTCTACCCAAATTACTTTGTACGTTTCCAGGAATGATATTAGTTATTCCAATGTGTCTCAGATATTCTTGTAATATGAGACAGGTGACATACAATATGAACATATTACTGAATAAATGCATATAAAATGTAATTCTTCTCTCAGACAGAAAAAGGAAACATTATATACTAGATCAGTCATTAGAAGCAAAAGGAACCATGAACAATGTCATCTCTACGCTATGCATGAGTCCGGCTCTCGGGCACGTCAACCAGACTTTGAATAACTGCTTCACTGAATATACATCTAAAACAGAAAGCTATCCCTTAAAAACACAAATTCAAAATTCATTCAAATACAATGTTCCTGGCAGAGTTTCAAGATCCAGCTACAGAGGGATATTCTGCCTACGTTAAATCTAGACCTCCTCATTTTTCAAGCTTATCTGTTACAACTAAGGGGTTTTGAAACAATGGAACAGCCACAGACCATAAAAAATATTCTATGTTAATAAAACCAAAGATCATTCTGCCTGATAGAAAATTTCAGTTTTAAAACTTAATGCATTGAAAAAAAATCATATGCTCTTGGAAGAAAGAGTCATTTTCCATGAAAAAAAAATGTTACTGGGCTCTATGGCTTTAGCACAAAAAGTAAAATATACAATCAAGTAAACGTTGTTCTGCTCTCCAGCAAATACTCAACACATAGTGAACAAAGAACAGAAAGAAGCTTTCTGGGTGTTCATAAATCAGGAACACAAGAATTTAAAGTTTTATAAAATTTAGACTTATGAATACTTATATTAGTATTTTTGAAACCAATGTTAGTTCCAGAAACTGTAAAAAACAAAAACAGAGCTATGGAATTAGGGTATGTAAGTAACCACAATTTATTATCTACCTTTAGGTGACTTCTATAGAAATGCAGAATCTTAAAAATGCATTAAAACCCTGGTTAAAGAAGCATCTCAAGGGCTGGGGATTTAGTTCAGTGGTTCTGGCATCTGCCTTGCAAGCTCAAGGTCTCAAGTTCAATCCCCGGTACCACAAACCAAGATGCCAGGTGTGGTGGCTCATGCCTGTAATCCCAGCACTTGGGAGGCAGAGGCAGAAGGACTGCTGAGTTTGACACATAGCGGGCTAGCCTGAGCTACAAAGCGAGACCCTGTCTCAAAAAAAAAAAAAAAAAAAAAAAGAAGCTTCTCAATCCACATCTACTATATGACAGTGGGATAAAAACTCAAGGCTAATGGGACAAAACACATGGTCTTGCATGGGATCTTTCTCTGGGTGATTCCAAAAATCACTCTCTGGTTTGATGATCTGTTAATTTTTGCTGTGCTCTTTGGTCAAGGTAAATCACAAGATTAGTTTAGATTCAGGAAGTGGAGGAGTTAGTTCTGCCTCCTGATAGGAAGAGACAAAGTCACTTTTCAAAACAGCATACACAGGGCTGGGAAGAGTGACTGTGACTGTCTTCACAAACAGCCTACTGCCATGACTAATAAATGCATGTGGTTCTTTTCCAAGAAATGGATCTCTGCATAATTAAGTTTGGGGATTCCTGGGTGATCGCTTAACTCAGATAACTGGGTGATCAACTCAGATCATTTCTAACTTCATCAATGCAGTCCATGAGAGACTGACTGTAGTTACCATAAAAATTTCTCTCCTGACCCATGCCCATGGAGCATGGGTATAAGCAATGTTCCA
The DNA here is from genome assembly GCA_004025085.1 of Thryonomys swinderianus. Lineage (NCBI taxonomy): Eukaryota > Metazoa > Chordata > Mammalia > Rodentia > Thryonomyidae > Thryonomys > Thryonomys swinderianus. The sequence continues at coordinate 27,806 of PVIC010003641.1, read as the reverse complement.
GATGGTAGGGAAGGAACAAGATCCCAGTCCTACTCACTGCAGAGAGAAGGAGATTGCAAACACAAAGATTTAAGTAGCAATAACGGGAAGGTGTCATGTGCTTAGTGTAAAATGACAGGTGTAGAAACTGTGTCAGCACTCAGGAGGCTGAGGCAGGAGGACTGATGAGAGCTCAAGGCCAGACTTGGCTCACAGTGAATTCCAGGCCAGCCTGAAGTACACAGCAAGACCCTGTCTCAAAAAAACTCAAACATATTAAATAAATAATTAAAATGCTGTGTTATTTAATATCTCTAAGCTCAGTTTTCATATCTGCAAAACAGGCATCAGGACTTACAGTGGTCAACTCATTAGGTTATTGTGAGGATGAAATGAACAATGACAATGCCTGGCACTCATTAAAGCATTAAAAATGACAGATAACTTTCATTGTCATTATTATCAAATTTATCATTTGACAAATAGCCCAATAACTCTTTTTTGTCACATCAACTCATGACTGCCTGATATATCTTTTGTTGGGTTTGGTTTTAGTTGAACACAATGAAGATAGTTCAGGACAGTCTATTGTAATGGCAGACCTTATAAATTTCCTACAGCATTTTGGCTTGAGCAATTTATAGCCTAGAGAAGGCTTCAGGTTCTATGACAAATTCATTATTGCAATTCATTAAAAGCAATATGTCAGCTGACCCATCTTAGTTAGAACTGCACGTTTGATGGCTTTTTTCTCCTAAGATACATAACCTAGTGGGTTTAATCATAGGGCTTCTTTACATTGAAAATTTTAAAGAAAAAACACTGTGCATGATTTAATAATGGTTTGCAACACTGAAGAATCCCTTTGAGGTTAGGGAAAGTTTTATTTATGTTTCCCTTTGAGGTATAGGAAAACAAGATTATAAAGTATAAAATTTTACAGTAGGAATTTTTTTTTTTTTTTTTTTTTT
>PVIC010003641.1:0-26756 GCA_004025085.1 Thryonomys swinderianus | reverse complement strand
AGCAGGCGCCGGAACCACTGAGCTAACCCTCCGGCCCTACAGTAGGAATATTAACAATGAAGAAATTGAGGAAAGGCATATCCCAGGAATATCTGAGGATTTAACAGTGCAATTAACAGTAACACTGGGCAGCGAAACAAGTATTTACATAATACCAGGTGTTTATTAATTTTCATTAAAAATAGTGAATAAAATTATTGAAACAAAAACAAAAATGTTTTTCAATACAGGGGATTAAACCGAGGGCTTTCACTATAAGCTATATACCTAGCTCTTTTTCATTTTTATTTTTATTGGAAAGTGTCTTGCTAAGGTGCTATATTGACCAGGCCGAGGTTGAATTTGTGATCTTCCTGCCTCAGCCTCCTAGAGTGCTAGGATTACTGCCATGTGCCACCACACCTGACCTGGCTATCTCTTCCTTAACTTTTGTCTTTAGATCACTACACAGTCATACCCTGTTCTTTGGACCTTAATTTTATTGTGCTTCACAGATACTGTGTTTTATTTTTCTTACAAACTGAAGATTTGTGGGAATTCTGCATCTACCCGGTGTACTGCTGTCATTTATCCACAATTTTTCAGTTTTTACTATTATTAATAATCTGTTAAAGCAATTTTGGATCAGTGACCTTGATGTTACTCTTGTAATTGTTTTGGCACCATGAGCTGCACTCATGAGATGGTGAATTTAATCAATACATGTGTGTACTCTTGACTGAGCCCCGGCCAGCTGTCCCCTTTGTCCCTCTCCTTGGGCCTCCCCATTCTTTGGGAAACAAAATATTGAAATGATGGCAATTAATAACTACATTAGTATCTATAATGGATAAACTAATGGTCAACTTGTAACGCCCAACTAAACTACATCAGTGCGGTTGGGAGTGGAAGCCCCACCCGAGGACTGCTGCCAACGGCATAAAAAGAGAACTGGAAGGGAAGGTTGTGGGCTGTTCATTTTCTAGGCAAAGCTTGCTGCAGTGGTTGTTCTGATGCAAAGTCGGCCATTCTCATCAGAGGAGGAGCTCAGGTCCTGTTGCTGGGAATCACTGCTGTTCTCATCTGAGGAGCTCAGGTCTTCACTTTGAGTGTCACTTCTTGACTGTAGTGTAGGTCCCTTGACCTGGTGGCACAAGTTCTTCACTCCCACTGGACAGGTTTTCTGGCTTCCCCCACTGGCCTTTGGGCATTCCTAGTGTAGATCCTCGGTACAGCTAAGTATGACACATTGCCACCGGCTCTAGGCCACTGGCTGGACTCATGGAAGACACCGCGTTGCACTTTAGACCCGAAGCTGGACTTGTGTGGGACACGGTTGTGGGATCCAGGCCCTTGCCTGGATTCTCTGGATCTCTAGTGCATGGTTAGATCCCTTGCACTGCTATGTATCTGACTTTTTAGGTGACTATGATAAAATAACCCTGTAAAGTACATGTCCTGTATTATATCTATTTCCTTGCAAACCCTGACTACAACAGTGTCGAAGCACTGAAGTGAAAGGAAGAGTCCCATGTCCACTTTACATCACAAGAAGCTAGACATGATTAAGCTCAGTGAGGAAGGCATGTCAAAAGTTAAAACTGGCTAAAACCTAGGTCCTTTGTACCAGTTAGCTAAGTTGTGAATACAAAGGGAATACTCTTGAAGAATTAAAAGCACTACTCCAGTAAACACATGAATTTAAGAAAGCAAATTATCATATCACTGAAAGTCTGTGGTCAGCTAGAAGATCAAAGCAGATACCAGCAAAAACCTTCCCTTAAGCCAAAGTCTAGAGCAACGCAAGGCTTTAAACATGGAAGCTAACATTTGAGACAAGCCTTCAATTCCAGGAAGGCTGAGAGAGGCAGGGAAGCTGCAGGAGAACAATTCTGAAGCTAAAAGATGTTGGTTTATGAAGTTTAAAGAAAGAAAATGTCTACCTAACACAGAAGTGCAAGGTGAGGGAGCAAGTGCTCATGTGGAAGTCACAGGAAGGGATCCAGAAAATTCCTAAGCTGGCAATGGAGGCTGCTCTGCCAGACAACAGGTTTCCACTGCAAACACAATAGCCTCCTACTGGAAGACGATGCCAACCAGGACTTTCATAGCTGGGGAGGGGAAGTCAGTTTCAAAGGACAGACTGACTTAGTAGGGCTAACGCAGCTGCTGAATTCACATTATATCTATCATTCTAAAAGTCCTAAGGCCTGGAAATCTCCTTTGCCTGTGCTCTATAAATAGAACAGCAAGGACTGGATGGTAGCATATATGTTTGCAACATGTTTTACTGGATATGTTAAGCCCACTATTGAAACAAACTATTCAGGCAAAAAAAATTCCTTTCAAACTATTACTGCTTACTGACAATGCATCTGGTTACCTAAGAGCTCTGATGGAAACAAGATTAGTATTGTTTTCATGACGGCTTACACAACATCCACTCTGCAGCCCATGCATTAAAGAGTATTTCCAATTTTCAAGCCTTATTACTTAAGAAATATACTTTGTAAGCCTGTAACTGCCATAGATAGTAATTTCCCTGACTGATTTGGCCCTGACCAACTGAAAACCTTCTGGAAAAGATCTACCATTCTAGTTGCCATTAAGAACATTTTATGATTCATGGAAGGATGTCAGAATATCAACAGTAATAGGAGTTGGGAGGAAACTGATTGCAACACTCGATGATTATAAGGAGGTTCAAAACTTCAATTGGGGGCTGCTATGAACAAGGATGTACATCTGTCTTTCCAATGTGATTTTTAAAATTCTTTTGGGTATATTCCTAGCAGGGGAATAGCAGGGTCAAATGGGACCCCTAGTCCTAGTTTTCTGAGAAATCTCCACACGGATCAGCTCAGTTTGTGATAGCTCAATCTTGGAAACAACCCAAATGTCCATCAACTGGAGAGTGGATAAAGAAGATGTGTTTTTTTTTATAAAATGGAGTATTACTCTGCCATAAAGAATGACAAGATCGAACCATTTAGGTGCAAATGGAGACACCTGGAGGATATACTAATAAGTGAAATCAATAGATCACAGATAGGCAAATTCCGGATCTTCTCTTTGACGAGAAGATGCAAATGAGCTCTAGAAAGTATGACAGTTTTTATAGAGTGGGAATGTAATGAGGGGAAGGAATAAATATGATACAGAAAGAAAATAAAAGAGCATGTATAAAGGGGGTGAGGAGGTATGGGTGGGTAGGGATTATGGGTAAAAATGAGAATTAACTTTTGTCATATACTGGTACAAATTCCCCAATGTTATACATGATTTTGAGATGTAAATTGTACCAATAAAGAATTCAATTAAAAAAAAACTTCAATGGGGGAATAATGCCAGATGTGGTAGACTTAGCAAGAAAAGTAGAATTAGTAGTGGAGCCTCAAGATGTGACTGAATTGCTACACACTCATGGCAGTACTTTAATTCATGAGAAACTGTTTCTACGGATAAACAAAGAAAGTGGTTTCTTGAGCTGGAATCTCCCAGTGATGCTGCAGACATTGTAGAAATGACACTAAAGGATTTAGAATATCACATACACTTGGCAGAGCAGTGGCACGATGTGAGATGACTGACTCCAGTTTTCAAAAAGACCTACTCTGAGTAAAATGTTGTCAAACCGAAAAATCTTTTGAGAAAAGAAGAATCCATGGATAAGTAAATTTTATGGTTTCTTATTTTAAGAAACTGCCACCACCACCCAACTTTTAGCAATCGCCACCATGACTAGCCAGACACTATCAGTACAGAGAGGCAAGACCCTCACCCAGCAAAACAGTTATGGCTGTTTGGAAGGCTCAGAAAATCAATTTTTAACAATAAAGGAATTTTAGATTTAAGGCTGTGTACACTTAGACATAATGCTATCGCACACTTAACAGACTACAGTATAATGTAAACATAAACTTTATATGCACTGGGAAACAAAAAAATCCATGTTACTTGTTTTATTGCAATATTTACCTTATTGCAGTGGTCTGTAACAGAACCCACAATGTCTCTGAACTATGCCTCTACTAATTATAATATTATTACAGAGTGAGTAAATAAAGCAACAGAAATATCAAAGCAAGGTACAGGACTTTCAAGCCAGAAGGCCTTTAGAAGAAGAAACTGAAATTCAAGGAGGTTAACAGATTTACTTTAGCTCCCCACTACGATGGGATCCAAACTCGGAAGAAAGGACCCTCGGGCTCGGCACTTCCCACTGCCCCTGACAGAAGAGTTACAGAGGAATTCATGCCAGTCCATTCTGTGATTTGTTTGAAGGTCTGAGAAAAGGTTGAGATGAGCAGATGGATTCTGAGAAACATGGACTTCAATTATTTAAGCCATAAATGTTGCCCATTGTGATGTTTAAACAGTTCATGACAGCCTAAGATACAGATTTTTTTTTTGCATTAACAGAGTTCCATTTTTACAGTATTGCAGTATAAGGCTTTATTTTTAATCAAAAGATTCTATACCCAAATTGTCAGAAATCAGAGAATTGTATAAAAAGGTTGTACAATTCAGCTGAAATGTTTTCATATATCCTCAACCTTAAGTCCCTGAAAAGGGTTATGGCCATAGATTATACAGCTCTAGTTTTTACTATGAAAATTTATATGCTGTCAAGATCTTTATTCTATTGAAATTGAACTGGAAAAGCCTCTTAAATCTAGACTGTAATAGATCTGATTGATAAAGAGATTCAAGTCCCTTTCCAAGGGTACACCCGGGGAGGGGCACGGGGGAGAAAGGTGAGGCCTGCGCATGCATGACGGGCACATTTGCATTAAGACAACATCTACCAGTTAATGCGGCCTTACTGGGATTATTATTTACTCCTTTGTACTTGTCTCCTCATCTGTGAATGGGAGTAAACACAGTGGCCGCCTCACATTGCTGTGAGACTAAAATGAGTTAATGCAAATACAGTGGACCCGTAACTTACAAACTCAACCAGCTCCCAAGGGCTAGTTATAACTTGAGTTGGCTGGAAGCCAATACAGCTGAGATATGGATATTTACCTGGATACCTGCTACACCTAACAGATTCATCATCCACTCACCTAATTAACCCAAGTTGCTCGGATTTCAGGTTGGTCATAAACTGAGGGTCCACTCACTGTACAGGACTTTGAACAGGGGTTGGCACACTCTATGTATCAGCTATTTTTACCATGCCCTCAAACTTGCTAATTCACCATAATAGCCCTCCAGCCGGACAGGATAAGATATTAGTATCATCTCTCAAGTATTCACGGTAAAGAGGAGTGAATCTCTCAAGATTAAAATCCATTTGGTCACAGTCAATTATTTCTTTTTTAAATTTTAATGTCTTAATTTATTTTTGGTACACTTTATATACACATTATGATCACACGCAACAATGAGAATTTGTACCAGTATATGATATGACTTAATTCTCATTTTCTTCCCATTTCCCTGTCCGCTCTACCATCCCCCCGGCCCCTATATATGTAAGTTTTTGTTTCTTTCTTTTTTTTTTACCATCACATTTTTTTTCTTTCCCCTCATTACTTTTACATCCTCCTGCCACTTGCTCTAGAATAAAGTCTAGATGCTATAATCAAAACAAAAAACAAGAATGCTCGTTGCAGGCCAGGTACTGTGTCTGTACGCAGGTCCACTCATTCAGTACTCAGAAGACCTCTATGATAACAGCAGTGATGGTGAACCTATGGCCGTAGGTCATCTGAAATGTACTGTTCTATATGGGCATCGATGAGATCAGACGTGAAGTATCTGGGATAATCAACTGTCAGTGGGACGGAGAGGACTAGAGGAATTCCCTGAGGTGCTGCTCTGGCCTGGCTGGGCAGAAGGGCCAACTGTGCAATGAATTTGAAGAGTTAAGGGAGATCTCTGAATCCTGCCTAGATCCAGGCTGACACCAAGATCCTAGGGGATCCAAGCTAGAAGGCAAAACGTGTATTCTCAGAAACGAAGATCCAGTGGGAGCTGCAGAGGATACATTCATTTTAAAGCAAGAGTAAGCCAGAGCTTGGGAGACAGTGGAGACATGGCCTTCCAAACAGAAGCTAACTTTTGAGACAAGCCTTCATTCCAATCTGGAACATGCAATAAACTTGACATGCTGAGCTGGACAAACACTGTAAGTCAAGGCTGAGTTTGGGAACAGAGGCAATCCAAGTAGAGACTACTCATGGCACATTTCACTCCATCCTTCACACTACTATCACAGGAGAGATCATGTGGGCCTTCAGTCCAGTCATGTCACTTCTCTACTTAAAACATGTCAGTGGCTTCCCAGTATCCTGAGGGTAAAGATCAAACCTGTAAGTTTCATAAGGCCTTCCATAGCCTCACTCCTGCCCCACCCAGCCATCCAAATGTGAACCCGAATATTTGCTGTCAGCCTGGCCGTACTGATCTACTCATTATGTACACTCTCCTGCTGACCTCTGTAGACACACTCTGTAGAACATACTCACCCATTTTGCCTGGTAATTTCATCATTTGGGTCTCACATCAGCTATCACTTCCTCTCAAGTCAGCCTTGGTGACTCCTTCCTTCGTTAAGCCCATAGTCCACAATACTTTGTAGTCAGCTTTCACAATTCATCATCTTGGATTCCACCTATCTCCCCAACTATCTCCCTCAGCAGGTTCTGTCTTGTTTACTTTTGTACAATCTCATTGTTTTCAATGTAGAAGATACCAACAAATATTTGTTTCCAAAACAAAAGAGGATACAGGCTTGAGAACAGAAGAACAGAGAGCTAAAATGCTTCCAGTAGTCACGGAGGGAAAGAGAAAAGACAAAAGAGTGTGTTGGCTATACTGAATAAAGTGAAGACCACCCAGACCATCAGAGCATTCAGGAGGATTTCAGAATGTCTACAGAAGGTCTAAATTTCAGTCACTGATTTGTGTCATCAACCAAAAATTGGTTTTTATGGAGAACCCCAATCACTTAAGAGTATTGCAAGCTTCACTTAGAAGCCGTGAGTGTTGGACTGTTTTATAACACGGGGATCAGTCGTTAGGTTTCTGGGATAGTCAAAGGAAGAAGGAAGAGTGACAGCCAAGGGAAAACAAAGGATTCAAAGAGGTTAAACTGCTTCTACCTCTTTGGAACTGACATGAGGCTGCCAACTAGACAACTGGGGAAAATAAAGAGCTAAGCAAAGAAAATGAAGACACTGTGGTATAATATTAAACTGTGGCGAAGGACAAACTGTACATGCCACTCTGAATCATTCACAAAGCTGCACCTCGTATACATGCTATGGATCAGACTTAGGGGGAAAAGACAAATTAATCCAATACTATTCATTCTGTAATAGCTTAAAGTAAGCAACTTTTAGCAATAGTATGAAGCAAGCTGGTAAAATAAATAAAAATGAAGTCCAAGGGATTTAAACATGAAAATTTTGGGGGGAAAGAACTTCACATAGCAAAACAGACAAAATACAAGGCTAACCAAACAAAAACTAAATCAAATAAATAGGAATTGCCGTGTACCCTGGAGGACTGCCAAGGAGAATGAATTTCAACAAAGAATGGTTCTGCCACCAGGCTGGAAAACTTCAATTCTAGAAAGGATGAGGGAACACTACAGCAACTGTGGGGTCACAAAGGGAGGTTGGGGTGAGAATGGCAGCAGATGAGATGCTATTTCAGGCACTTCAAGCATGAAAACTTTCTCCAGACAAAGTGGGTGCCCAAGCAACCCTCTCCCTCCCACTGCGCTCCATGCACAGCTCTTGGTGTGACTCAAACCCATTCTGGGCGCAGTGACACATGCCAATAATCCCAGCTACTCGGGAGGATGAAACAGGAAGATTCTGAGTTTGAAGCCAGCCTGAGAAACTTAGCGAGACCCTGCATCAAAAAAAGAAGAAAGAAAAATCAAACTGAGGTTATAGACAAGAAATATGGTCCCAAGGATTTATCTCAAGTGGTACCATGCCTACCTTGGAAGCACAGGGCCTGAGTTTAACCCCCGTTACAGAAAAAGAGAGAGACAGGGAAATAGGTATCACCAAGGACTGCCTGTGGCAGCCTTCTCTTTTCAATTTGTAGATAAAAAGACCACAGTAAACACCTCTGGGCTTCCATCCTCGTATCCAAAGTGTTGAGAGGAAACAAATCCATGTAGCCCAAGTAAAACAAATCACTGGCGATGATCTTGTGATCTTGGAGCCTGTACACAGTCCTGTGGCTTCGGGCTGGAACTAATGTAGGTCATCTGGGCAACAGCACAGTTCTCTGCTCCGTTTTGATCTTTAGTAGTCATAGCAATACGACCACCAAAACCACGACAGTGGTCCTACTGACTGAGCATTCCTCTTGTGCCAGGCAAGAGCTAGAGCCCCTGCATGAATGTGCTCAGTTACACTCCAATAGCCCATCTGAATTTTATAGCTACTCTTTAGAGGAGGAAACTAAGGCAAGTTGAGGTACTCTTCAACGTACTTATATAGTAAGTGTTGGAGCAAGAATTTAGATCTTTTATTTAGCCAACATAGTGGCCAGAGGTCCAACAAAATAGGGCAGTAAGTAACCAACACATTTATCAATTACTGTTAGAACATATGCAAGTAACTATGTGAGCTAAAACTGGGGTAAAACGGTTTCTTTAAAAAAAAAAAGGTTAGATTTCCTTTTATTTGTGTTGTAAAAAAAAAACCTGGGGCTGGTTCTGGCACCTGCCTCACAAGCACAAGGCCCTAGGTTCAATCCCGGTAACCACATACAATGCTGGGCGTGGTGACTCACGCCCACCAGCAATCAATACCACATACCACAGTGCGGGGCGTGGTGGCTCATGCCTGTCATCCCAGCACTCGGAGGCAGAGACAGGAGGATTGCTGAGTTCAAGGCTTGCCTGGGCTACATAGTGAGCTCAGGGCCAGCCTGAACTACAAAGCGAGACCCTGTCTCAAAAAAAAAAAAAAAAAAAGAACTTTATTAGCCTTTAAAGAATAAAGGATCCCTGCTCTTTAACATCCACTGTGTCCACCCAACAAATATTTAGATAGTTCCATTTAAAAAGCTACTGAAACAAAAGGAGAGTTTAATCTGTGATATGTATCTCAAGGGATGGGGGATGACATCATTTAAAATAGAGTTATTTAAATCCAAACACTAGGAGACCTCAGGATCTGGAGTGACTTCAGGTCTCCTAGCCTTATCCTCAAATTTCTATACTCTTCCCTTTACTGAAATTTCTGTACATTAGTATCTTCTCTTTTACATGACCTATTTTTTTCAGTGGGACTAAGAGGGGAAATTACAAATGCATATTCACATATTCATAAGAATATTTAAATTTTCCTTATTTTTGTCACGTTTTTCATACTCTCTGTGTGCAATGAAAGATAAAACTTGTGGGCATGATTAATCGTAACGATGGAAGGACGTCAGGCAGTTGCTTAAGAAACGAGAACAACAAAGGAATAAACTACTGCAGGCATCACCAAGACTGGAATGACACTGCTCTGTGTACTCCATTTCCATGGCAACCAGCAATGGGAAGATGAATGTTTCATAGTCACTCCGCTCTGCAGTACACGTCTATAAATCAAACTTGCATAAAAAGCACAAGATTTCTGCTACGGGCTGTACTCAGAGCCGGTTTATTTTCCTGTTACTGTATAATTATGGAAAAGAAGCACAAAAACAATGAGGTCATTTCTAGTGAGGAACAAATTCAGAAATTACTAATACACCTGCGGCATACGATGCCATTCATCTAGCAAGAAACAAGAAGCAGGCAAGCCAGACCGGGAGCGAACGCCCTGCCTGCTTCCTTCCACAGGGTACAGGCAGCCGCTCAGCTCTGGCAGAGACCCGCATATCGCGGGCCTGTGTGCTTGGCCTCGCCTCACTCTCCTCTGACACCCAGACACCAGCTCCTTAATGAACTGCCTCAGGAACGGTCAAAGTTTTCACTCTGATAATTGGGCAGAAAGGTACTCCGTATTTAGTGTGAAAGTTTACTGAGGCAGAACAAGTGTACATTTGTTTTGTTTTTTTTTTTTACACTGAAAATGGCTTGATGTGTAAAAGTAAAGATGGAAAAATAATGCACTGGTGTGGAATCAAAGGTCAGGAGACTGAAGTTTGGGCAGCGGTCCATATGATCTTGGATAAGATATAAAAGTTAGATCACCCCATTTTCTTAGCTACAAAATAAGACGGTGTGTGTGTATTCTTAGTCTCTTCCTCTAATTCCAGAAGGGTGTCATCTGTTAAATCTCCAAAGTCTGACTCTATCAACTCTATCCAAAGATGCTAGTTGTGCTTTTCCAAAAACAAATATAAAAGCCATGCCCAACACAGTTGTATTTTAGAATTCTATACCGACTAAAGCTCCCAAGTAATAATGTTGTGTGGCTTCATTACACCACAGAAGGCTTCTTCCAACTTGTTTCAACACTCCAAACACAAAAGATGATATGTGAAGTTTAATAAAACTACGTTTTTAAAACACTTTTTTTTTTTTTGAGACAGGGTCTCGCTTTGTAGTTCAGGCTGGCCCTGAGCTCGCTGTGTAGCCCAGGCAAGCCTCACACTCAGCAATTCTCCTGTCTCTGCCTCCTGAGTGTTGGGATTCCACCACACCCAGCTTAAAAAACTTTTAAAAACTGAGTAAATAATCCCATACCTGATCTGTATAATATTACAAAGATTATTTACATTTAAGTCATAAGGGCTGCCTATCAATTCCACCTAGCAGGAAGCATCCTGCTTCTTGAAGTCCACAGTCCTAAGAGACATGTCATATACCATTCTGGGGTCATCTTTGCATGTTCAAGAACCAGCAATAGTAACTCTCAATAGAAGTTTGTGGAATATATAAATGCTGTGAAAACAAACTCTGAGTAACACCTTTGGCACAGCTTCCAGCAACCTTGTATTTCTTTCTCCAACCAAACATTTAGATAGCTTCAGACCAGCATATGAATATCTCCAGATCTGCAATTTTCTGGAAGCAAAATATACATGAACACTTCTTTTGAGAATATAAAATCCTTAGGGAACACTGAAACCTAGAAATAGCTTTCTATATATTCTTTTTTATAGTTATAGAAGCATAGGCATGGTGAGACTCAAGGAGGCCTCCTGTCTGAAGGCCCTCAGTGAGTTCCCAGGGTATACTAGAGGCTCTGGAAAAACTAAGTTTCCTTCCAACCAGCTGAGGGGCACCTGACCAGTGAACCTGTCATCCCATGAGATGCTTACGCCAACTCTGGGGGGAGGGGCCCTTATCCAGGAACCTGAGCTGTAGAAAATCTAAGTAATCAGGTGGCAATTACGACATAAGTGGATAAATCCAAAACCCAGACTCTCTGCCTCTAAGGTCTGAGTGTCAGGACACAATCACCCAACAGACTATATTACTCCAGTTGGACTCCTTCAAGGCTCAAAAAGGGAGGTGAAGTTAAAAGACTACAACCAGACCCTAAATAGTAAAATTTCTCCTGTCATAGGAATATAGTTCCATAAATTAGTAACCATAATATGGTCAATATTTTTAAAATCAAAACTTGACACATAAATAAAACTGAAGTATTACTCTGCTTTTCCTGCATGAAGCACGGCCCACATTTCCACGCCCCAGAAGGCTCCTGCAGGAGAGTCAATGTCACACAACCATGCAGCCCCCAGTATGTGAACACAAACAAGGGCTGATGACGTCTCTACCTTAGTTTACCAGAGACGTATTCTGACGGCCGTCTGAGAGATTTTGTCTCCTAACCCCCTAAGAAAGGCAGTACTTTGGGCATACATTTGGGGCACTAATTTTTTTAAAAATCTACTAAAATCACATTATGTTAAGGAAGGCTCCAAGGAAACCGCTACTCTTTCCAATTCGTTTCTTCACAGAGTTTTTGGCACCACCAACTGGATGAAGAGGTTTGCTACATGCTCGGTGTTCAATCTGTTTTGTTCACGGAGAGAGGAACTTACATTTAGAGCAACTTACATTTACATTGTAAATACTTCACATTTAACTTATAGTGATTTGTTTTAGTCACTAAGTAAAATTAGAAATGCCTTTCTTTGTCAGTCAGATTAATAACAAGCCACTCTGGCTTGTTCACAAAAGAAGGAGGTACATTTTGGATAGTAGAAGTCATTAGTAAAAATTAAGTCTATGCACTGGAGCTAATCTGATTTATTCTGCCATAAACCCACAATGGAAAACAAAGACAGAGAAGTACAGTGAAAATTAGAAATAAAAAGAGGTACTGAACTAGATGGCATCAAAGACTACCCTGACCTAAAGTGTTTATATCAGACATGGCATTAGTATAATTGGAAATAAAAATGACTCAGGAAATTCCACATTTTAAAAAATTTGGAACTTTTTATACCAAGATCCACATCTGAAGGATAAATACTGCCATCTGACACATCAATACACACTGCTGAGTTGCCTTTCCACATCTACCACTACAGACCCAGCTGAGCCATTAGGTACAAATGTGACGTCTCCACAGTGAATCAGACTGTGAAGTAAGTATCCCTAAAGAACTAAGTCCAGTTCTCTTCCCCAAAACAACCTATATGTGGATACATATTGTCTACGAAATGTACATCCAGCCACTTGTTGTCATGACAAATTTATAATCTGCACAATGAATGTCTTCCATTGTGTACAATGTACGAGAGAGAAAGAAAAAGAAGGCTCCATTCAAAAACCTAAACTTCACTCTGATGGCAGGGTTCCTTTAAAAACCTGTTGATAGAGTTTTAAATTCCTACAATAATTTTGTGATAACAGAAGTTTAAATCTCTAATTGTATACCTGATCAGTTTCATATTTTGTAAAGCCTCTGAATATAAACCTGAGTTCGGAAGCCCAGTAAGGACACAATTTGTAATAAGCCGTCCCTTTTCCCTTCACCCCTCTGGCAACCACCATTCTACCTTCTGTTTCTCTACAGCTGACTCTTTTAGATTCCACATGTAAGTAATATTATGCCTATGTGTCTTTCTGAGCCTAACTTATTTCCCTTTGATTTTGTTCTTCTTAAAGGCTGAAGAATAGCCACATACTGTACACACACACAGGCACACACCATTATTTCTTTACCCATTCATGTGTTGATGGATGACACTCAAATTGTTCCGTCCCAGCTACTTTGCATAATGCTGTAATGCACACAGGAGTGCAAACATTTTAGTCTCCCTGAAAAATCAGTCTGCTTCACTATATTATTGGGCAATGGTACTCCTAAATCAAAAGATTATATTTGAAGATCTGATAAAAACAGTTGACTATGAACAAAGGGCAGCAACACAATTACTATCAAATAAAATTTTTGGATTATTTGTCAGTTTCTGATGAATCTTTTTTCCTTGAACTAAAACATGAAACAACTGAGAATAAACTACACTTTGCCTCGACAGAAAAAGTCTTGAGTTTATCTGTAAAATGAGTAAGGATAACACCATTTGCTTTGGTGCTCACCAGGAATCAGTGAGGTAATGTGCAGTAGGTGGTCAAAGAATAGGAACTATGGTCATTGGCCGTGGAACTATACAATGTAAAGAAGGCTAGAAAAGACCGAGAATCCAGAACAGGGTTCCCAGGATGGTTGCTGAGTGTTTTGAGAAGCTGACAGCAATACACCCTGAGAAAAATGGCCAGAGGTAACTGGAGGGGTGTGGCGAAGGAAGGCAACTGGGGGAGGTGCGTCTGCAGGCAGGCCTGGAAGTTATAAATAGATGAGGAGAGGCTAAATAAGATGGATAAATGTCTAGATCAAAAGACAGGGAGGGAATGAGGCCAAAACAAAGGAAAAGAACTACTCAGGGAAGGAAGAGGAGGAAGGGACAAGAGGGAAACACAGGGATGAAGAGGGGTAAGAGGAGGAGAAGGAAGTGAGGAGGAAGACTAAGATGAAAAGACCATTTCTGCTTAGAAACAAAATTGAAGGAATACAGAAAACTTTGCAAAGAGAAACCAGTAAGGAGAGCCCAGGCAGGGCCCTTAATCCTCTCTCCATGAGCAGAAGGCAGGCTCGCTCAGGGTATGCTGGGTGGAAAGATCTGCAATCCTCAGAGCACAAATCCTTACAGAGACATCAAATGGAGACAACTCTAATTACTTGGCTCAAGAATTCTGAGGCTCAGCGGAAGAGTCCGGGTGACAGGAATAAGAGGGGTTATGATGGCTCACATGTCAACCCTTTGTCAGTTCTGTGATAGGGAACTGAAGATAGACGAACTGCTATTCTTCTGGAAAACAGTGAAGGTATCACATGGCCTGAGTCACAGGGATACCACACCTGAGCCTGAAGAGGAAAGCATTCTGGAATTACAGACTCAGAGCGGGAAGCAAATACGGAAGACTGTTATGAGTAGTCCAAGCATTCTGGAGACTTAGTGGCCCTGATCTCCATTTGACACATGAATGTGACCTTATGCTGTGTTCCAGGCAGACAGGAGGGGTTCTAAGAGAGAAGCTTCCAGAAGGTGGATGGCAGATGTTACCGTTTAGGTCCAAAATGTCTCCGGAAATCCACTTTCAGGGGTGGGTCCTGGTCAAAAAAGGAGAGTCACTAGGGTTATGACTTACAAGGCTATGCTACATCCCTGCCTCCTGCTTTCTTCCTCTGGTTTCTGGCTGTTGTGCAATGAACAGGTTTCCTCCATCATGCTGTCATACTTTGGAGCCAGCTGACCGTGGAATGAACCCACTGAGACTGAGTCAAACTAAACCTCTTCCCCGGTAAGTTGTGGGTATTGGGTATTTTGTCCCCGTGATGGAAAAGTAATTAATACAGCAGAGTTCTGACATGTCTCAGACACCACACTGGATCTGACACACACACACACACACACACACACACACGGGTGAAATGCAGAAAGCATGATGTACACTTTGAGAGAGAGGTAGACGCACTACAGAAAGAAGGCAAATGGGAAGCTTTAGGTATCAGACTGACAAGCAGCTCCAAATACCAGAGCCTACTAACAGGTGGGGCCCTGCAATACAGGTCAGAACCAAAGGTGGGGGCCCTTGGATAGAGGGGTGGGGCCCGAGCAGAGATAAGATGGGAAGCGGTGTCAAAGTTCCTGAGCCGTACTGGCAGGTGCGAAAAATAGAGGTGAGGAGGCAGAAGATGGGACACAGAGACGAAAAGATGAGCAGGAACAATGGGAAAGTGCAATATGCACATCTAGCCACTAATAACCAGTTGTGCTGCTGTAAAACTCTTAAGCGGCCAGCAAGGGTCATGAGTACTAGTACCTGCCTTCGCTGAGTGAGCCCGAGAGGGCTGGGACAGGCAGAGGCAACGGGAGGGCATCGCACTACGTCTATGTAGGATTTCATTACTGCTCTGCTTTGGTTTTGTCTTGCAGCGAGGTGTAAGCAAGGAGAGAAAAAGAGAAGAGAATGTGAGCAAGGTGGAATCCATAAACCACAATGCTGAGTTCCATCACGGGGCTTCTAAGTGAATCAAAGTACAATCCTGTTTCATAAAGAAAAAGAAGAATTTATCTTAGCAACTTTGCCTCGGTTAAAAGTGTAATAAAACTTCATTAATTCACTTTAAATTGTTTTGCTTTTATAATGTGTTTGGCAAACATTGTGGAGTGGTGATACGACTTCCCGGGAGAGATGCACAGCGTGTGCATTCACAGCAAAGCACAGGAACTGGACTGCCCGCCACAGTTCCCTGGGATAAAATGCTGCATCAGCTTCCTTTTGTGTATTTTCATAAGCAGTTCCTTTTGTTTACATTGAAGATAATCAAATGAATCCACCAGGATAACAGTTCAAGCCACACCAAGGCATACGAAGAGGGAAAAGCTGCATGATCATGTATCCAGTTTATCGAGAACACTTCTTGGGAAAGGGGAAGGTGCCTTGGTTCCTCAGGTCCGTGCTAGGATTTGCAGGGCTACAAGGGCATCGTTCCTACCCTCAGGACATTCAAAAGGAGTGAGAGGAATGTGAGAGTGATCAAGAGAACAAGCTAGAAAGACAGACAGAGACACAAACAGAGATACATAGAGAGACAGAGAGCTGTCAAGTCAGGCTGCTTCAGTCTGAACCTTGGCTCCACCCTTAACCATCTGGAGTGGCCTTGCAGCCTTTGACCTCTTTAAGCTTCGTCCTCATCTGTACAATGGGCAGAAATAGGCCTAACCTGTGAGGCTCCCATGAGGGCTCATGTGCACAGGGCTTGCTCTACTATAAATACTGAGCATATGCAACTGACAGTGTAGCTATCATTTTAAAAGAGTTGATTGGTGCATGTCTGCAGTACATAATGATTACATTTTCTTTGGGGTGTTGTTTCACGTTTGCAACACTTTAATTCCCCAGCTTCCTGCTCCCTCCATCTCTTGGTCCTCTTCACATCTGCAAAAGATCTGTTTCTTATTTTTATTTTACTCTTTATTTTACTTATACTCTGGGTTTCTCACATAAGAGAAACCATGTGATACCTAAACCTGTGTGTCTGATTTGTTGCACTTAAAATTATGGTCTCAAGCTGCATCCATTGTCCTACACATGATTTAGATGTGTCCTTTATGGCGTGGTAGCACTCCACTGTGTCTAAGTGCCATCTTTTCTTTATGCATTCATCTGCTAATTGATATACAGGCTGCTTCCAAGATTTAGTTATTATAAGTTTTGCTGCTACAAACACAGATCTGTGTGTATCTCTATACTATGTCTTTAACACTTTGCGGAAGGTCCCTATGAGGAGCACAGATAAGTCAAATGGAATTTTTAGTTCTAGTTTTTTTGAGGAGTCTCCATAGTGATTTCCACGGTGGCTGTACTAGTTTGCATTTCCACCAACAGTGCAGAAGGGTTCCTCTTTTCCTCACAGCCTTACTAGCATTTACTAGTTGATTTTTTTATAACAGCCATTCTTTCTGGAGTAAGATGAAATCTCAGGGTTGTTTTGATCTACCTGTCTCTAATGGCCAGAGATACTGAGGAAGTTTTTTTTTTTTTTTTTTTTTACTGACCATTTGTATTTCTTCTGAGAATTATTCATTTTAATTGTCCATTTTTTTGATTGGGTCTTTTATTTGGGGGGTTAGCTCTTTTTCAGTTCTTTGTCTATTCTAGATAATTCTCTCACCAAAGAGTTGCCAGCAAAGATTTTTTAATCCCTTCTGTAAGTTGTCTTTTTACTCTAGTTGGTGTTTTTATTGCTGTACAGAAGCTTTTTGGTTTGACAGGATTCCATTTGTTGATTCTTGGTACAATTTCTTGTGCAGCTAGAATTCTGTTCAGAGAATTCTCACCTATGTCTGTGCTTTGAGTTTTACCTTTTTTTTTTTTTTTTTTTTGAGACAGGGTATTAAAGGTTCGTGTGTTCAACGATTAAAGTCCTACGTGATCTGAGTTCAGACCGGAGTTCAGGCTGGCCCTGAGCTCACTATGGTGCTCAGGCAAACCGCTGCGAACTCAGCAATCCTCCTGCCTCTGCCTCCCGAGTGCTGGGATGACAGGCGTGAGCCACCACGTCCGGCATTGTGGTATGCGGTGTTGATTGTTGGTGGGCGTGAGTCTCCACACCCAGCATTATATGTGGTTACCGGAGATCGAACTCAGGACCTTGCGCTTGCGAGGCAGGCGCCGGAATCACTGAGCTAACCCTCCGGCCCAGAGTTTTACCTATTTTATCTTTCAGCAGATTAAGTGCTTCTGTTTTAATATTAGGTCCTTGATCCATTTTTATTTTTAGTACACAGTGAAAAATATCAGTCTAGATTAATCTTCTGCATGTGGGTAGACAATTTTCCCAGCTCCATTTGTTAAAGAGGCTATCCTTCCCCCAGGATGTTTTTGGCACCTTTGTCAAATATCGTATTAAATGGAGGAAAATAGAAAGCTTTTTCTCTAAAATCAGGAAAAAGGCAAAGATGTTCACTCTCACCACTCCTGTTCAATGTAGTACTCAAAATTTTCACCAGGGCAATCAGGCAAGAGAAATAAATCAAAGAGATATATATAGAAAAGGAAGAGCTAGTCTTACTCGAAGATGACCTGATCCTTTACATATAAGTATCCCCAAATTTCCACCAACAGACTCCTAGAGCTAATTAACAAATGCAGCATGTGAAAGGAGGCTAAAAGCAGCACATGAAAGTCGGTAGTATTAGTCTACACCAATAATGTTACCGTCACTGACTACGTTAATGTGGCAAGTGCTACAGCAGTTCTAAGAAATGGGAAAGGTATTTTGGGCTCTGGGACAATAAGAGAAGACTAACAAAAAAGAGCAGTCCCTGAAGGAACTGACACAATTTAGAAACATCAATGAGACTGAGAGCAGGGAACATGAAACATGGCATCAGCAAAAACAGCAGAGGAGCAAGGAGACAGGATCAGTACATGGCGGGTAGACCAAGATGGCAGAACGCTTGAATGCTACATCTGGGAAACGCCAAGGGACATATGGAAAAGAAACACCAGGTTCTGTCCACAGGGCCTTGTGTGTCAGGCTATAGAGCCTAGATGTTCTGTGGCAGCCGATGACAGCTACTGAAGTCAGGTTGTAACATGAAAATGTAATGATGATTTACTCTCATTTTTGTGGATTCGAGTAGAAGGGTAGACTAGTGGGTCTTCGAGCTTCAATGTGCACACGAATCACACAGGGACCACACTAGTGTAAACACATCTGACTCAGTTCCCTTGGAGTGGGGCTGAGATGAAGCCCTGCGAAAGGCTCCTTGATATGTCGATGCCACTTGTCCCTGAAGGCTCTTTACCTGACAAGGATATCTTTCCTAAGCAGCCTGACGGAGGAGCAGGGGTGGGTGGGTGGGTAGGTGGACAGGATGGCTAGACTTAGGATAGCAAACTCGTGAGTTAATATGTCACAGGTAAAATTGTAGCACTGGAAACTTGGGTCTTGATTTTCGTCAGTTTACGAGGAAGACAAAATATGGTGATGTATTTTGTAATTCTGAGCCTGTTTATCCAAGACATTCTAAAAGGATGTTGATTTAAATGTCTCAAAAGATATGAGGCTCTCTCCTAATAAATACAAAGTTCTCTTATTTTGTAGATGTAGCATGCAATATTATTAAAATTTCTACCCAGAAGTTTGCTATGTACTACAAAGGAGAAACATAAGAAAATGATTCCCTTTTTTATAAAGGAAAGTGGCATGAATACATTCATGATGTGCAGCTATTAATAACATCAAGGATGACTGAAAGGGTTAGCAACATTTGGTTATAGAAAGAAATCATTGCAGCCATTTTTTATGTGACAGTTGAATTAAAAGAAAAATAGCCCTCATGCTATTACAGCAAGAACAGCATATACAAGCACATATGTAGATGAGGAATTGGATACAGTGACCATAACACTTGTTATAGTGACATCTCAAAAACTAAACCTAGAGTTGGATGGCTGTCAAACCCTGTAATTTCCTCTTGAGAACGGTTTTTGTCACAATGACAGACCACATCTGTATTCATGCTGTGGTAGCTTCTGAATAATATCTGTGGTACACAGAAAAAAAATAAGGCAGTCTGCCATGCCACTCTCCATGATAAATAGCCCCACCGGAAAAATTCTGGAGCTAGATGAAGCCCACCAGATCACACAGCCTGGCAGCCTTACCTCGAGATGAAGACCCTGCATCAGAGAGGTCTGGCGAGTGGGGGAAAGCCAGGCCAGTGGTAATGCTGGGACGAGGACTCCCCTCTCCTGATTCCCAGCCAGGGGCTTCACCAGACTCCGAGATCATTCCATGGCACCAGTAACACGTGCAGAGTAAAGTGACAGAAACATCACCACCATAATAAAATGGCTGTTCTCAACATAAGCTATTCATTTCATTTAAAAGGCAGCCAGATGCAGTGCAAAAGTGTACTGAGCTGTGGGGAGCACGAGGATGAATACTCCCTGTGCCACTCATGTTAAGCCCACATTCAAGGACTGGAAATAATATAGCTTTACAAATGGCTAAGTAAAAACATACAGAAGTAGCTGCATGTAGTGCCACACCCCAGTAATCCCAGCATTCTGGAGGCCGAGACAGATGTGAATTCAAGCCCATCCTGGACTACATAGTGAGACTGTGTCTCATAAAATGGTAAGGAAGATATTTATGACAAATGGGAAGTTTAAAGCAGAAGATAAAGATCATTTCTTCTACCCTTTCCAACTTCCTCCCCTTTCTCTACCTTTCCTTTACTTTGGAAGCCAAGCAAGTGTAGAACCTGCTTTCAAAGTAAGAAGGAATTTGCCCACTGGACTTGGAAGAATGAGTACAATGTGCATCTGGGTGAGGTTTGCATAAGTGAACACTATACAATCTAGCCTTCTTGAGACTATAATGTTAAGTGAAATAAATCAGACACAAAAGCTTAAATTTGCATGATTTCTCTTGTATGGAAAGTCCAAAGCATAAATAAATTAAAAAGCAAAATAAGAGAGATAAAAGGCAACAAGGAAGAGATCTTTCACAAATGAGAAAGGGACCAGGAGGTAATAGGAGGGAGAGGAAGGAAGGGAATTAAAACTGTTATAGGAAAATACACAGATGCTTACAGATTCTCACAAATCAATAATCGTATTCACCAAACTGCACATTTACTATACTGTGATCTTACTGAAATCACAATGACTATGCTTGGACTCATTCTGATGCTCAAAATGACTGTTTTAAAAAAATGATAGGCAGGAGGTGGAGATTTAGCTCAGTGGTTCTGGCACCTGCCTAGCAAGCATAAGGTCTTGAGTTCAATCCCTGGTAACCACTTAGCACAATACCATGCATGGTAACTCACACCCACCAGCAATTACTACCACATACCACAATGCCGGGTGGGTGGCTCACACCTGTAATCCCAGCACTCAGGAGACAGAGGCAGGGGGATTGCTGAATTTGAGGCTTGCCTAGGCTACATAATGAGCTCAGGGCCAGCCTCAACTATAAACCGAGATCCTGTCTCAAAAAAAAAAAAAAAAAGATAGGCAACATATTGGTTGCTTGCAGAAAGGAATTATGGGAAGCTAAAGAACAAAGGAATAACACTTCAAGAGATATAAATGGTTTCAAAAAATAAATGCTAGCTTAAGTTACTTTTCTTTAGCCTGTTTAACTCTGGAAGACTCCCATTTGTGATGAAGGAAGTGCTTGCTAGTTCGCTGAGCCCCATCTCATGACAATCCCCATGTCCATAATGACCATGATATAAGGCATGTATTTCCTCTACCAAGAGAATACCCTTCAACCCCTTTAAAATCTCATCCCTAAACCACTAACCCCCACTAACATTCTGATTTTCATATTATTCACCAAGTCATGATATTTATTTTCAACCAATTTTTTATGCCTCAAGAAGGAGAGTTAAATGTTCTGTATCTTTTGATCTTCCTCCATGTGTCATAAAGAAGTAGATTCTTACAGCAAAAACATCAAGGTATAATTGTAATGCAACGGGATTGAAGAGTACTTTGGTGCCTCAGTATTTCCACTACATGTCAGTCTGCGGCCATCTGCCCGAGTACTCGGAATCCTAGGCATGGGGTCAGGGCACAGGCCTTCTCCACATCCACATTTCATTTCATGGCTGTAAAACAGGAGAAACTTCCCAGAGACTTTTGCCAATTGACAGGTGGTAGGAATGTACAAACATCAGTGCTTATAATAAGATGGAGAGGGCCCTGGGCATGGAGAAGTAAACATACCCATCCAGAGAAAAATGCCAGCCAGAAACACACAGGGCACTGATGGCAAGCGAAGCCAAAGAAGGACATTTAGCCAGCTTCCTGTTGACAGCTGAGGCTAAACCACGTAACGAAAATCCCCCAAAATAAAGCAGAGAGAGGCCATTGGAGATTAACTCATGAAAATCATATGTAGAAAGAGAAATTGGAAAATGAAGCCACATGTATCTATAAAGCTCCTGACTGCATTTCAAAGAACTCTTTCCTAGTTTATATGAAATAAATTAAACCGAGAAAAAAACTAAGAATTTACTGTCACCAGGTATTTGGAATAAGTGACAATGGACCTACAATTATTTATTATCTATAATGCATAAGGCAACATGGCAGGGATTGCAGAGGTAAATTCATATATTTAAAGAGCTTGTAGTATTATATGTGTGTGTGTATGGGGTTTGTTTGTTTGTTTTTTGTTCTTTGTGGGGTTTTTTGTTTTGTTTTTTTGCTTATCAAGTTAACTGACTAGAGCAATCTGTAACCTTCAAAATGTACAGAAAGATGGCACGGCTGTTTAAAAAGGGTGGGGGAGATTTTGTTGAGCAGGTTAAATTTGGCTAAGTATGGAGCAGGGAATGTCACCGCCAGGCAAAGAAACAAAATGAAATACAAATGTACATCATATAATCAAAGGAATCAATATTCTGCCAAGAGAAACATGGGCATTTTGGACTAATGAAAGATGAGTCTGGAAAGGGACCAGATGTTGGAAAAGGCACCAGATGTTGGAAAGTCAGGTTAAAAGTTTTAACTGTACCCATCAGAGTTGCTGAAGACTTTCAAACATTGCTTTAAAAGGCACCACTATGAAGTTTTCAACACGTTCTGCTAGTGTTAAAGATGAAAGATGTTTCTTGTTTTAACCTTGGGTGCTAGAAACGGCTAATTATCCAACATCATTCCACAGTACAAACCATGCTATTCAGTCCTTACAGCTCTTGTACTTCTGCCATTTTTAGTGAGTGGGGAAAAAGGATGTTCAAGAAAAGAATTCACTAAGAACTTCTAATAATGAAACACTAAACAGCCTGAGCTACTTTAGTATCCAAATACACCAATCAGCTGTAAGAGGAGAGCAGAGTTGGACATTTCAAATGTTGAAAAGTCTCAAAATTTGAAGCCCAAATATTAAACTTCTTTGATATTTTTAGAGGGAAGGTTATCCCTCTAACCCTGGTTTTGGCTTTCACAAGAGAAATTCAAGAAAGTAATCTATTCCTCACATTTTTCCTCATGAGAAAACTTGCTTTCATTCATTCACATGGGAGAAGTTCTAGTTAGTGTGCCCTAGGTATCATCCATTAAAATAAAATCTCAAAAACCATTGTTTCCCTTAATAAAGCAAACAACTCTAGTGCACTAGAGCTGAAAGTAGATATAGAAAAGCATAGAAGAGATATTATAAAATAATACAAATCAACCCAGTGGCTTATTGAAACCCTGTGTCAAAAATAAATTTTTTTTTTTCAACTCTGGGATAGCTCAGTAGGAAGTCCCTGGGTCCATTCCCAGTACCAGAGGAAAGAAAGGAGAGAGGGAGTGAGGGAAGAGAAACAGAAAAAGAAAAGGAGGGAAAAAAATAGAAAGAAAAGTGAAAGCAAAGATAATTCCAAAATGCTAGCATCTGATCCATTATATAATTCTGTTCAAGTACAAAGACCCAGAAAAATATTTTTCACTACAAAAGACAGTCTTTATGATCCCTAGAAGAGGATAAACTTCAGCTTGGTGAAAACTGTGACATGGCTGGGGGATGAGCTTTCAATTCATTTCAGTATACAAGTAAAATGGTAAGAAAACACATGACTACAGAACAGAATGTGAATGTGACAATAAATGCATATATTTTTCTACATAACACACACATCACTTTTGTTCATAATAAATGCCGTGCATCAGAAAAGTTGGACAACAATTGACCAATCTTACAAAAGTACCTCATTTAGTTCTTGCAACACTCTCAGAATTGGCGGGTGATATCCCAGTGTTGACACCCAGTACGCAAGTGAAATGGCTCTTCGATGTCACACATCCAGGACTCTGAATGATCTGTTTCTGGTCTTTATTTGGCCGGTTGGTTGGCTCGCTGTGGTGGTTTGGTGTGGTTTGCAAAATGAAAGGGTAATATGGACACGTGCTCCACAAAGAGCCACTGTTAATCTCCGGCAGGTTCTTTGGGAAGAGCGACACAGTCACTGCACTGAAGATTATGGAGATTTATTTCTTCAGCCATTCGAGCCTCAGAGGACTCTGGTCTAGTTCAGATCTCCCTCTCTAGTTACCATCTTATGCTGCGCCTCAGATGCTGGTGTTTGGGGTAACTGAGAATGGCTAATGAACTCCACTCAGTCCCAAGCCATCCCAGCTTCGCAAAGTGAGTCTAGCCTGAGAAATGTTCGGAAATTTTGTATTACTGATGGCCTCAGTGGCGGACGGTGTTTTCTTATTCTTCAAAGTTGTCTGCACCACTGAAGTGAGGGTGTGTGTGTGTGTGTGTGTGTGTGTGTGTGTGTGTGTGTGTGTGTGTGTGTGAAATATCTTTATTCCTTTGGCCTACTTCAATTTACTCAGAGGAAATATTTTGCTCACTTTTTCCCGTTCACAACTTCATTTAACATTTTTTATTCATTGTTCATTCTGGTTTATGGGTTATGGTTTTAATACAACTTAAAAAGATAATTGAGAGGTTAAACAGGACATACTGAATAGAACGAAAATGCCTTGCTTTGGTTGATACTGCAATGGTCTCTGAAATGTTTTGAACAACCCTATAAATAGTATAAGATCTAGCCACATACAGTCCACAATATGAATATATGCATTTATGGATTACATACACATGTGCTACTATATTAATATGTACATTATAAAATATAATACAGAGATTGATAAATAATTTGATAAAGATATATGTATGCACAGAAAATTATTTTGGGCTGTCACCAGAAAGCATCAGCAATACTTAACAAGAACAGTGTGAGGCGGTACAGCTGCGGCTCTGAACACCCTGGCCTGCTCCTCTGCACCTGAGCAACGAACAGTGCGATTGGCTTTGACACTCGCTGTGAGGCACCTCATCACATCCTGGAGGTCCCCAAGTGAAAGGCATTCACGGCCCTGATGCCCTCAATGTCCTATTCCCTGCTTTGATAGTGAAAAAGACTTTTCTTTGATTATTATTATGTTATTACTTTAATTTTACTCTGTTTAATTTTATTATTGTATTATTTTATATTATGTTTAATTTAATTTAATTTTTATTTTATTATTATATTACGTTTAATTTTATTATTATTATGTTATTACTAACTCAAATTCTGTTAATAAATGTTCATCTTTCCTGACATTAATGATTTGCTCGTGAAAACTTGGTAGCTATTGAATCTGTATACTTTTAAAAATCGTGTCCTAAAAACCACAGAAACTTTGTCAGATATTTCAGCCAGGTTGGGACATCCCATCTCTGAATTAATGAACATGAAGGAAAATGTTTAGAGTTTCAATAGGTAACACACATCACTTTAACCCAAAATCCTGTTCCCGAGCATCTAGTTTAAAAGATCCTCTCCTAACAGTACAGATTCCTTCTGGAAGCAGTTACTAATTCGTTGTTAAAACATAGCTTCTACCTTAAAAGGCTGTATTTTAAAGTGTATTTTTCAAAACTCTTTACAAGGTAGCACCTATTAAAACCATTTGCCACATATAGGCCAGCAAATTTGGGCAACTTATGTTTTCACAAAAGAAAGGGGAGTAACAATTTTTAGATTCTTGTGGGAAAAACGACTTCCATGTGGTAGAGATATATTGCTATTCATTACCACTCTCATCACAAAGTGTACAAAAAAGCTGTATACCTTTAAAAACTTGCTTTTACAAGGCTGGGCACAATGGCTCACTCCTGTATTCCCAGCACTCGGGAGGCAGAGGCAGGAGGATTGCCATGAGTTCGAGGTGTGTCTGGGCTACATAATGAGTTCAGGGACAGCTTGAATTACAAAGCGAGACTCTGTCTCAAAAAAACTATTAAAAAAAAAAAAAGCACTTCATTCCCTGGCATCTCCAAAGGCAGCCACAAATTTATTTACTTGCCGGGACTACACAGTGAGCTCAGGGTCAGCCTGAACTACAAAAGCCAGGCCCTGTCGCAAAAAAGAAAAAAGAAAGAAAGAAAAGAAAAACACCACTTATTTTTACAAAGTCAAGTAAGGAATCTTGTCTTAGACAGTAGCATTTCTATGTTGCTGGCATTACTTTCTCTGCTCTTTTCCAAGCTCAATAGCTTGTTTGGAAATGATGCAGCAAATACATTCCATACAGCCACTGTTAATGCATGTAAGTCCTTATTCAAATAACCTGCTTGCTAAATTCCATTGAAAAGATCTGGCTTCTGGTCAGATTTCACTAAGTTATTTTTCCCCCTGTGGGAACAGCTACCAGATGTCCCCCATATCCACTCTCTGTCGTCTGTCACTCTCAGGATCTCTATTAGCGACCACCTCATTGCCCAAAGCAAAGCCTACAGTTTCCTCTCTCCCCACCCCTCCTCTTGCAGAAACACAGAGCTTTGTGTCTAAGAGTCAGTCACTTGAATGAATGTAAAAATAATCTGTAGCTTTAAAGGGAAGGGTAGATCTCATCTCCCTTCCTCCTAGCTGGAATTCAGATTTGATGGCTGTAACTTAAGCAGCCATATTGAAGCAAGGAGGAAAAACCAGATGTTAAGGCAGCCAGAGCAACAAGAAATGGCAAACCTGGTTCCTTCAGGGATGTGCTGTCTTTAGCCAACTCTAGGTTGCCACGTTTATATGAAAAATACATTTTTTGTGCCTCCAGCATCTGTGGCCTTCTGGCTTTTGCTGGCATACTGAACCTAATTAAGACCTGGTGACAGTTAATGAAGAGATCATGCAAGATGTCAGAGAAGAGAGATCACAGTCATTTTCTCACACCTGCATGTGCTCACACTCTTAATATTACCTTCAGCCTGCAGATTAAGAGAAACTACAGTGGACCCTTGACTTACAAACCCATCGGCTCCTGAGGCCTGGTT
>PVIC010003640.1:0-67732 GCA_004025085.1 Thryonomys swinderianus | reverse complement strand
CGGTGCTAGCGACGGGAACCTGAGCCTGTGCCGCTCGCTTAGGAAAAGAGCCGAGTCCGGAATTCAAAACCCCGGCGTGGTTTCCCCGGGGGGAACCGGTGCGCCAGGAGCCGCTCGCAGGCTCCGAGGCGAGACCGCCTGGGGCGCGAGGTGCGTGGCTGGAGACGAGGTGGGCCAGCGTCGGGGTGGCCCCGCGTGCCATCCTAGCCGGGGAGACAGCCGGCATGTTCATTCTGTCTCTTGCCAGGACGTCGCCCCCGCCGCGGTGCTGAGCCAGGGTTCGTTTCCGCCTTCGAGCGGGTGAGCGCAGGGGCTCATCCCGAGGATGCCCTCCGGGCCTGGCTGTGCTGGGCGCTCTAGCCACGGGGCTCCAGCAGGCCTTGGCGGTGCCGCCCGGGGCTGTGCGATGCCCTGGCTGGGAGGGGGGCTGGGGCCGGTCGCCGCTCTCCGCCCTCCCCCGCAGGCCGGCCGGGGGGCCGCGCTTCCCGCTGGAGGGGGCAGCAGCCTGCCCTGGGCAGCCGTGCCGCTCGCCTGGGCTCCTCCTGCACCTGGCGTGGAGGCACAGCCTTTGCCCCACGGACGCCAGGCTGAGCGCGGGGGCGGCCTCGATGCCCAGACAGCTCCTGGCACCGTGCCCTTGTCCACGCTTGCAGGGACTGGTGCCCTCACCTGGGAAGCACCTTGCGAGCCCCCGGGGCCGCCCACCCCAGCCCGGCGTCCGTGCCCGGCATCCCGCTCCCGCCAGCCTGCTCCGCACCCTTCGCGGCGGCGAGGTGGCTGGGACGTTTTCCCACAGTCGCACTGGGTCTCCAGTGTTCTCTCCTGGAACAACGGGGGATGCGGTCGGATTTAGGACATTCAGTCTCTCGCCTGAAAGCCTGACAAAAATCCTCCCAGGGTGACTCCAGACCTCAGGCTGGCTCAGTTCCGCGCCACCCCCACGCCCGCAGTGCACACCGGGCGCTCAGAGCCTGCCCTCCCGGCGCATGCGCAGCACCTGCCTGCCTTGGCACAGGTGCTGGCTGGAGAGGGACCCTGCAGGGCCCGAATGTGTTTGTTCTCTTCCAAAGTCGCGGGCTGGTGTGTGGAGCGCAGGCTCTCCTGGCCGGGTTCCCTGCTCTGCGGGGAAGAGCTCCCTCGGTTATGTAAACGGGAGGCAGACATTTCTGCCGTCCTGGGACAGACGTACAGAGATGGCTTTCCGGGTGGCCGCGCTGCCGTCTTCCCTCTTGTGGGCAGAGGCGGTCCCTGGGGAGAAAGTGGGGGGCTCTGGGTCAGAGGAGGGAACGATGGCCTCCCCCCCCCGCCCGCCTCCGGCGCTCTCTGCAGTCTGTGAGAGGCGGCCCCGCCTGCTTGCTCTGGACCAGCCTGCGGCCCCTTGTCCCGCGCGGGAGGCGTCCTCGGGAGGGCACCGGGCCGCAGGGAGGGTGTCGCACAGGTCGGAGCCACCGCGCCTCTGCCTGTGCTTTCCAGTAGGGCGGGGCACATGGAAGGGATGAGTCTGGCCACCTGCTGTCCTCACAAAGCAGCCAGGAGGGCACCTTCCTGCCCCCGTGGGGCCCGAGTGCCTCTCCAGGGCTCCCACCTGCACCTGTGCAAACGGAGGGGGCTTCCAGTCTCCCCAAGGTGCTGGAGTTCTGGCTTCCTGGTGCTATTTCCAGCTGTATCCGGCAGGGAGGGCTTATGGCACTTCTTCTGGGCCAAAACCTTTATTTAGACTGAAGAAGGTCTCAGTGTAGAGAGGCACTGCAGGCCTGATGGGTTATACACCTGTGGGTCCATCCAGCTGCAGACTGGAAGTATGGGAAAAACTGCAACTTCACTAAACTTATGCAAACGTGTGTCCTGTCCTTATTCTCGCTATCAGTGGTGGTGAACCCACTGTGCCCACGTGTGTGGCCCGCGTGCCACAGGAAGCCGTGTGCCATCACGGGAGATCTAAGAGGCTCCCTGTCACTGTCCTGTGGTGTTAGAATAACATTTCTGCGCAGTGCTTACATTATACTGGAAATTCTCCGTCATCTAGAGATGGTTTAAGGAGTACTGGGGAGTGGCCGTGGGCTGGAGTCGTAGCTGAGTGGTGCTGTACCTGTCTCATGAGCCCAAGGCCCTGAGTCCAATCCCCAGTCGCACAAAAGAAAAACGAAAGAAAGAAAACAAAGAATGAAAGAAAGAAAAAGAAAAAAGTGTATCGGGACAGGTATGAGTGATGTGCACATGTGCTATTTTATAGGAAAGACTCGGCACCTGCAGACGCGCCCACCTGTGGGCGGTCACAGAAGCAAGTCCACAGTCACGGCAGCTGTTCCTCCGGGGCGGCCGAGCAGGCCCCGCGGCTGGCTGAAGAGCGAGGACGAAGCCACGTGGCTGACATGCGTAACTGAGCTTCAGGCCCACGAGGGCGGGTGTGCCCGGCCAGGTCACAGGCGGGCTCTGGGCACACAGGGCCCGTGGCCTCTGGGCGTGTGCCGCTGTGGGCTCTTCCTCGGCTGCAGGGGCACTCGTGCTTGTCAGGACGGAAGTGCCCGCCGCGCTTCGCTGCGCCTGCCCAGTCTGTCCGCTGCTGCGGCGCTCTGCCTGAGACTGGTGACTTAGGAGGAATAAGCACTGTTTCCCGCAGGCCCGGAGGCTGCTCAGAGCCCGGGTTCAGGCGCCTCGAGGGTGGGCGAGGGCTTCCCTCTGCCTCCCAAGATGGCGCCCTGCTGCTGCATCCCCAGGGTGGGGAGGAGTGCTGTCCTCACAGGTGCAGCCGGGGGACGAGGAGCGGACGCCGGAGCTGCCTCCTGTGTCACACCGGCCCTTCAGCCTCCTCGCTTGAGCTGGAAGGACCCCGTTCACACCGTGCCTAACCCATCTCCACGGTTTTTCTGTCTCACTTGCAGAACGCAATTATTCCATGTGAATAGATCCCGGGTTAAATTGTTCCTTCCTCAGTTTAACACTAGATCCGAGTCACACTGAGGTTAGGTAGGTGAGAGGCTCGGTCCCAGCTTGTCCCGAGGGGAGCGTCCCTCTGGCCGCGGGCCTGGTGGGCACCTGAGCACTGCGACACTGCGGCCCTGCCCTGCCCACTTCTGCGGCGGCGGCTGGGGGTCTTGGTCACTGCAGACCTGCTTCGGAGCCTCTTCTAGAAGCAGGCAGGCTCCAGAGCACTGGGACAGGGCTGCCCTTGTGCCGGCCGGTGTCCAGCCTGCAGCAGCGATGGGCACTGTGTTGGACTGGCAGCCCCTCTGCTGATCAGCGCCAGGTATTTTCCCAGTGTAGGAAGAGGTGGCAGAGCCTGGCACATACTGTCCCATGTCAGCCCACACCGAGACTCCCGGGCTGGTTCCTGGTTGTGACGCCCGCAGGCAGGGCTGTGTCCAGCGCGTTAGCCACTGCGCAGCAGGTCGACTCTGCCTGCGGGTGCGTTACCTGGTCTTCTGGGTAGAGACACGAGGCTCAGGGACTTCCGGTGACTGAAAGGCCCGGGTCCAGAACTGGACTCTCTTTTCAGCAGATGCTGCGACCATAGACAAGGCTGGAGAGAAAAGGAAGATTCTCCAAAACATAATGCAATGGAAATAAAACACAGTGTGTGAATATAAGAAAAGGAAAATAAATCAGACGAAACAAGCTGACAGCTCTCACAGTAAGAGGCGGGTCGACAGCAGGGCAGAAGCTACATCTTAGACGGATGCGGAAGGTGAGATGGCATTTGCTAACGGAATAAACCAGGTGGTGCTTAAAGACATGGGGCTGCAGGTCGGCAGGCGGGAGCGCCGGGAGCCTCCCGGCCGACCTGGTGGCCTGACCCGGGCCCAGGAAGGTTCCCAGCCAGGCTCCTCAGCTCCGTGGGGCGCCCTGAGCACCCCAGCTGAGGCCCAGGGGCCCTGGACGGCCGGGGAGCGGAGGGGCCTGCTGATGACATCCCGCCCCAAGCCCCTCCCGAGTGTGCGCCGCGCACCAGCCAGTGGGCTGCGCCTCGAGGCACGGGCCCCTGCCAGCCTGCACCTGCCCCGCTGCAGACAGCCTGCCTGGCCTGACCGAGCCGGATGCAGGACCTGCCCTGGGGCCAGCCCCTCCCCCAGCCCGGTCTGGCTCGGGCCCAGGAGGGGAGCCCGCTGGGCCCCGGCGTCTGCTCAGCCCGCTCTAGCCAGGTCGGGCGAGGCACGGCGGCTGCTGAGCTGACCGGCTGGGTCGGTGTCTGAGGGCTGCGTCTTCCGGGAGCTGCGGCCGGCGGTGCGCGTGTTGTTGCTGGGATACCGCGGAGCCCCGCAGCTCGGCGGCTGCTTGCTGGCTGCAGAATTGATTTTCGCCGAGGGCTGTGCTGTCTCTGGCTCTGCAGGGCTGTGTCTGGCAGCCCTGGGGTGCGGGGGCCGGGTCTGGCTGCCGGGTCCGGGATACGCGCCGTGAAGGAGCTCCGGAGAGGCTGCTCTCGGGCCGCCGCGTGCGGGCCGCCGCTCTCCGCACCTGCCGAGTGCCGGCACCTGGGCTGGAGCGTGCGCTGCGCCCTCAGGAGCCCCGCGAGGCCCCAAACACGTGCTGGCGCGAGAAGGCGCCGAGGAACGAGGGCCCTGGGTCCTGATGCCACCGCGCGGCCCCAGGTCACCGTCGGCCTGTAAAACGCCAGGAGGGCGCGCAGGAGGGGCCCGAGCAGAGGGCAGGTGCGAGTCGGGAGATGGACACGGGACTGGCCTGTTCGAGCGCTGCGCACACTGCACGCAACACACGTCTGGGGGATCGTGCTGTACCCCTAAGCATAAGCACCATGTGGCCACTGAAAAAATATGGGGAAAAGTAAAACGCAGTCCCGCCGTGCCGGGAGGCCGGACAGCTGCCCCCTCCGGGCCTCCTCGCCCTCCAGAACAGGGGGCGGTGCCACAGCTCCCACCCCTGAGGGCCCTGAGAGCCCGAGGGGGGCGAAGGACAGGCACCCGGAGAGGTCGCCAGCGTGGGCCTCGCCGGCCGTCTGCGGCTGGGCTCTGGGGCCGGCTGAGGTGCAGCGACTGGGCCTCATCCCGCTGGTGCCCTTGCTCGGACGCAGGGGGCGCACGCCCAGGGGCGGGCTTGGGAGGCCCCGTGCGGCGGGCGGCCAGGCGTTGCGGAGCCCGCGGTGGGGTCTGTGCCGCCTGCCTGAGCGGAGCGGTTCGCGTGCTGTTGCGTTGCGTCGCCGTTGGCGTCATTGTTTAGTGCTTTCTTTTAGTTTATATACTTTATTGGTGACCAGACACCTGAAAGTTTCTGATTACATACATCACGCAGAACGACTGTCTTCCCACATTTGTCTAACTGCTCGTTGTTTGGATCTTGCAATGATTATTAATTTTAAAAGTTACAGTGACTGCAGAATAAAAATCATTCAGAAAAATGACTTTCAATGATGGAAAATACTATGTAACATATGTGAACATATTGTTCATCTTTCCTGGAAGCTTAATTCTCTCTCCTAATGTAAATAAATCTGTTTTGGAAGACCATTATATACAAAGAGCTGGAAGTAGTTTTTGTAGATGCATCTATAGGTATTCCTTTGAATCGATTAAAAACTATAAGAAGAAAGTAATCTAGAAAATTAACTTTTCCTTGTTTTATTAATCCAAAGCAGGGCGATTCCCTTTTGTTTAACGATATTCACTTTGGCTGAATGGAGTGGTAACTTGGGAGGCTGAGTCAGGAAGATTACTTAATCCCAGTTGTTTGAATCCCACTTGAGCAACACAGCAAGACCCTTTGCCAGAGGGGAAAAAGCTCATTTCCTCCAATAAATCATTTCCGTAGCATGATGACTTTGTTCTGTTTGAAAGGCAGTTTACTTCCGCTAATCTTTTTGAACTGGGTTGTTCTCACCTAATTTCTTTTCAGTAAGTGGAAAGCAGGGCCGGCCTCCCGTGTCAGGGAAGACGCTCCTGTAGCCACGGGGGAAGTGCCCGCAGGGGGCAGGGGCTCCGAGCACTGCCCCGCGGCGAGTCCAGGGCCAGCACTCGCCTGCGACCCAAGAGAAGCGACCTCACTCAGGTCAGTGGGCAGACTGTGGGTGTGAGAGATCTTTCCAGACAGCTGGAAGTGGGGCGTCGGGTGCTAGGTATAGAAAGGCAGAGGGGCTTTGTAATGGAGCGGCGGAGGCTGGAAGAATTCTGAGCGTGACAGAGTCCAGACTTCCTTAAACAGATTGTTAACAGAAGCTCAGAAGCTGATGCTAGGGAGCCATGAGGGAAGGAGGGGGGCTGGTGGGGAACTCCCGGACCCCCACCGAGGCCATCCAGAGGTCGCCCGTGCACTCGTGGGATCGTGATGTTACAGGCACTGCAGAAAAACTGCCATCACAACTGCAGTGACACGCACAGAGAGCATGTCAGGAATGGGGGACATGGCAGAGAAAGCGACTGAGCTACAGACGGGCACCTTCTGTGCAAACAGGGCTGAGAGCTGCAGATCAGCCCTAGGCCTCGAAGCCCGATGGGGAGAGCCGGCTGGGCTTGTAAGTGGCTCCTTTCTCATCCCATCTTCCGCTTTGCAACAGGAATGTCTGTAACTATTACTCTACAGCTGTATGCGATTATATCTGGGATGACATAGTTTAATTTCTAGGTCCATGGGTAGAGAGAAGTAATGTGTGTCAAAAAACACCTAGAGGGCCGGAGATTTAGCTCAGTGGTTCTGGCACCTGCCTCGCAAATGCAAGGCCCTGGAGTTCGATCCCCGGAAACCACATACGATGCTGGGCGTGGTGACTCACGCCCACCAGCCATCAATACCGCACACCACAGTGCCGGGCATGGTGGCCCACACCTGTCACCCCAGCACTCGAGAGGCAGAGGCAGGAGGATGGCTGAGTTCGAGGCCTGCCTGGGCTACATAGTGAGCTCAGGGCCAGCCAGAACTATACAAAGCGAGACCCTATCTCGAAACAAAAAAACAAAAAAACACACCTAGAGCCTCCTGAGATGACTTAAATGGTGAAATCTGGGGCTTCTGAGAGGTGAAATTCAGGCAAGATTTTGCACTTTGAGGTGGTATTGTTACAGGTTTAAACTTCTGAGCTCCTCTGAATGGGATACATTCATCTGAGATCTTTGTGAGTATTTTAAGAAGAGTGGCATGTGGTGGGTAGGCATAATGCCCTTGCCCCCAAGGTTATGTGCAACTCTCAGACCTGTGGGCAAGTAGCCTTGAATGAATGAAAACACATATGCGCGCGTGCACACACACACGCACACACACATGCACGCACGCATGCACGCAGGGACACCCCAAAAGACTTTGCAGATGTAATTAAGATTACAATGATATCTTAAAAAGAGGAGATAATCCTTATCTGGTGAGCCTAATCTAATAATTTAAATTCTTACAAGCAAAAACCTTTCCCAGGGTGTTACCAGGGAGACGGTATTACAGAAGACAGAAGATGGGTCAGAGGTGCAGTGGTGGTGGGTTTTAAGATAGAAGGGGCCACAAGCCAAGGAATTAGGGTAGCTCATAGAAGGTTAAATATCAAGAAATAATTCTCCTCTAGAACCTCCTAAAAGACACGCAGCCCTGTCAACACTAGGGTTTTAGTAGACTGAGACCCATGCTGAACTTTTAACCTATAGAAACTTTTAACCTATCTTTAAGAAAATAAACCTGTGTTACTTTAAGCAGCACATTTTGTAGTTTGTTCTGCTTGCAATACGAAGCTAACCAGAAATGGTGACCGAAGAGGAAGTGGGCGTGGAAAAGAAGACCCTATGCACCCTTCCAGATGGCCTGGAGGACGCTGGGAGGGCTGGTTTCGGCACCGTGCCGTGTAGGCTGCGTAAAGCGGCCCTAGACCCACGTGTTGCTTGGATGTGACTCAGGCGGAGGCACCGCTTACCCATCTTCATAAGACCTGCTGAATTATAAGTTATTTGGATTCTAGATTATGATGGCCACAGTTCTGTGAAAGAAATAAGACCAAAATACATTTTGTGACACTACTAATGTAGCTAAATGAGTAAGTAATAAGGGGTGCGTAAATCTCTAATAGAAATAATTATTGTATGATCAAATACTTTCAAAATCAGAATATGGATTCTTTTCATTAAATGTTACAAAAAATCCTCAACTTATTTAAGCAAAGAAATTCTTAATGGCTGTTGGTCATTGTTGCATCAAGAAACTATACTGCAAATTTCACCAAATGCATTGAGCAAAAAGGTTTTCTTTTCATTTTCTCTACAAAAAATGTTGCTCCATTAATGTTTTGATGCTTTGCATGTAGTAAATTAGTTTGTCTAGATTCTCTTTTTTTTTTTTTTTTTGAGACAGGGTCTTGCTTTGTAGTTCAGGCTGGCCCCGAGCTCACTATGTAGCCCAGGCAAACCTCGAACTCAGCAATCCTCCTGCCTCTTCTTCCAGAGTGCTGGGATGACAGGCGTGAGCCACCACGCCCGGCACTGTAGTGTGTGTACTGATTGCTGGTGGGTGTGAGTCACCACACGCGGTATTGTTGTATGTGGTTACGGGGGAATCGAACCAGGGACCATGAGGTTGGTAGGCAGGTGCTGGAACCACTGAGCTAAATCCCTGGCTCTTGCCTAGATATTTATAAGTGATCAATATAACTCAGTCCTGCAAATAAAAAATGAAATATTTATTGTGAGATCTATACCTTATCCATATTCATCTATATTAAACCTGGATGGCAGAATACCAGTAAAACCAAAATTTATCTGTACAATTAATAAAAATAATTTGGATTTTTTAAATGCTGGAAATACAGTGTTTTTCTTATTGATACGGCACATCATCTATTCCTATATGCACCCACATGGACAGGAACAATATTATTTTAGTTGTTGGAGTATCACAGTATTAAGAATACCTGCTTCTTAGGGCTAGGGATTTAGCTCAAGTGGTATCACACCAGCCTTGGAAACACAAGGGCCTGAGTTCTATCCCCGGCATTGGGGAAAAAAGGAAATCTGCTTCCTGTAGTGTCAAGCTTTCATCTGTTAGCTCCTCGTTTGGAAACGCGTCACAAGAATAGAGTCAAGAGCTGCAAATTCAGGACTGTACAGTGAAGTCCCGGACATCCAGGATCTGTGTGTACCACTGAATTTATCAAACGACTCCCATCTGCTAACCTGATTTGAATTTTTGTAGTTGGCACCGAATCATCAATAAGAACAACTGCATTAAGTATGGATTTGAGTTTCACCCTCCCCCGCTAGAAGCTTTGAACCTTGGCCTCGGCTCCCCGTGTTCCCGTCCCGATGATCCTCCATCTGCAAGTTCCCTCGGCTGCCTCGAGCCAGTGGCTAGAGCGCCGTGGGAATCGCCCCTTTCCTCACAGACTCTAAAAACGGAGCCTTTGTTGGGTCATTTTAAGGACTTAATCCTCCATCATCTAAACTGAAACTCGCTCCACAGTTTCAGCAAAGTCTGGGCGTGTTGCAGCTGGTTTTCTCCATGTCTCTGTGCAGGCTGTTTACAAAAGGAACGAGCCGTCTGTAGCCTCGCCTGTAAATGACCCTGATTAGTCATCACTGGAGGATCTCCTGGCTTTGTTCGGGCAGAGCCCCGGGGAAGGTTCAGTCCGTTTCCTGGCTGAAGGTGGAACCGTCCGAGTGCTCCGTCTGTGTTCCTCGGACAGAGTCGTGCAGGCGGCGTTCGCAGCCTTTTTAGGACGGTGGCTTCAGGTCTGTCACACGTTTCTCTCCATCTTCTCGCACTTCTGGGCAGGCCAGGAAGATGCCGTGCGCTTGGCCTCGCAGGCTCCTCCTCACGGCAGGCCTCCCGCTCTGCCCACCGCCCTGACTCGGTTTCTTTCTTACGTCCTGGTGGGACTCAGGGCTTCCGCGGCTGGGCAAGCGCCCCGCCCGTGAGCCACAGCCTCAGCCACGCCACTTGCGTTCTTTCTGAAAATGTTTGTGTTGTATTATGAGTACACCTTTATAATACATGAAATTTATATTCATCTTCGGGAGTAGGTATATGTACAGAACACGGCTTGGTTCTTTTTTTTTTTTTTGAGACAGGGTCTTGCTATGTAGTTCAGGCTGGCCCTGAGCTCACTATGTAGCCCAGGCAAGCCTCGAACTCAGGAGGATTTCCTGCCTCTGCCTCCTCAGTGCTGGGATGACAGGCGTGAGCCACCACGCCCGGCACTGCAGTATATGGTACTGATTGCTGGTGGGTGTGAGTCTCCACGCCCAGCATTGTTATACGTGGTTATCAGGGATCGAACTCAGGACCTTGCGCTTGCCAGGCAGGTGCCAGAACCACTGAGCTAAATCTCTGGCCCAGACCTTTATATTCTTTACCTGACAATGTGGCAAAAGTCTCTATGTGCTAAACATGCCCTATGAAACCCATGTTCCGTATATGTTTGCAAACGTTGGCTGTGGGAGGGAGAGGAGGGTGGAGGCGTGTGGGGCTGGTGGCTCTGCGCGGCCCTGTGCTCAGGGCTTGGAGGAGTGCCCCCTCCTGCTCTGTCGCTGAGAGCACCTGTGAAAGGCCCGCTTGGGCACACGGGCAGGATTTTCCTCGCCAAGGTAGACATGAAGACCTGCTGTCTCGGGCCTGGGAGTATTAATTTTTTTTTTTTTTTTTTTTTTTTTTGCTTTTTGAGACAGGGTCTCGCATTGTAGTTCAGGCTGGCTCTGAGCTCACTATGTAGCCCAGGCAAGCCTCGAACTCAGCAATCCTCCTGCCTCTGCCTCCCGAGTGCTGGGATGACAGGCGTGAGCCACCACATCCGGCATTGTGGTATGCGGTGTTGATGGTTGGTGGGCGTGTCTCCACGCCCAGCATTCTATGTGGTTACTGGGGCTTGAACTCAGGACCTTGCCCTTGCGAGGCAGGCGCCGGAACCACTGAGCTAACCCTCCGGCCCTGGGAGTATTAATTTTAATTTCAATAGAGTTTTCCTTCAGATGCATCTTTGTAATGGCACCCGAAAACTCTGAGGAGCCCTGAGATGAGGGAGGCCTGGGGGCCGCGGAGGGCTCGTGGGAGAGGAGCAGAGCGGAGCAGCCGCCTCCCCCGCCGGCCGCGTGCTGGGAGCCGGGCTGCAGCTCGGGCCTGGGGCCGCCCGGGTGGGCCTGGGCACGTGGGTGAGTGAGCCCAGGGGGCAGCACGCTTCCCCTCCCGACGGTCCCTGAGACGAGGGAACAGGAATCCCGGGT
This sequence comes from Thryonomys swinderianus, assembly GCA_004025085.1. Classification (NCBI taxonomy): domain Eukaryota; kingdom Metazoa; phylum Chordata; class Mammalia; order Rodentia; family Thryonomyidae; genus Thryonomys; species Thryonomys swinderianus. The sequence continues at coordinate 56,600 of PVIC010003640.1, read as the reverse complement.
GTGAGCGGCCGGCCGGGCTCCGGCGCTCGTCCTCGCTGGCACCGCAGCGGCGCTCTTCGGCCTCGGCAGCTCTGGAGGGACGCCTTCCCGAGACGGGCAGGGCTGCCTCGAGGAGGCGGCCTGCGGCTGCTGCTCCCTGCCGTGCACAGCTCAGCGGCCGGAGGCTCTTTGCTCCTCCTGAATGGGTGGGAATGGATGGACGGCAGAGAGGGAAGCAGCAGCGGGAGAGGCAGAGGCGCCGAGCAGAGGGCTGGAGGCGAGGACCGAGGCGTGGCCTGAGGCGGCCGGACGGAGAGGAGGGGGAGCTGGGGCTGGGTCAGAGGGCAGCAGCGACCCGGAGGGAAGGAGGGCAGAGTGGGGGCGGCCTGCAGTGATCCGGACTCCTGCGGGGCCGCTGGAGCCGGGCCGGGCAGCGGGGCCAGGGAGGCTGCCAGGGTGTGGGCACAGAGAGCAGGCCCCGGTGTGACAGCGCAGCAGTTGGGTGCAGGACTGCCGCCCTGCGTTTCTCGGACAGTGCGCCTGCAGGGCGGGACTGTGTTCTCTTCCTGCGCATCTTCATTCCGTCAGTGCCCCTGGGCCGACTGGCCGCCAACGCCAGGCAACTGCTCCTGCCGGGCTGGTCTTGCCTCGAGCCTGGTGCCCTGAGGGTTGTGCACTCCAGGGCAGGGCGAGCTTACCCCAAGTCCTGGCGGGTGGAGGGAGAGCCTCTGGCCTCCGAGGGTCCCTAACCTGCAGCAGGAGACGGCGTTGGCTGGAGCAGGACCTTACCAGGCCCTGATGCTGTCTGGTGAGGTGGGTGCCAGGGAGCGGAAGCCATTTGGGATTGGCAGTGTGGTTTCAGAGCTTGCCAACCGACCGTGCCAGAGCTGATATTTAACACAGCTTGGGGAGAAGAGACCAGGGACGCTGGGCCAACGCTGGGGCTCTGCCAGGGCCGGAAAGCCGGGGCCAAGAAGGCCGCGACGGTGGGGACCAGGCAGGGAGCCTCCTCCACGGGCAGGCGGGCTCCCAGCGGGACTTTTGTGCTATAAGCGGCTCACCCTATACCGCCTTTTTCGAGGCTTTGGCATCAACAAACCAGAAAGTCCCCAGTGCCAAGCGGCCTTGCAGGAAGGCGGTGTGTGGGACAGTGGCCACTTTGGGCGCCAGCCAGTTGCTGCCACCCCAGGTGTGGCCCTGGGTGGCCGCTCTTTGGGCTTTTCGGAGAAGGAGTAGGTGACCCCCCCGTGAGATTCTCCAGATCAGGTTTCGGGGCTGCTGGGAGAAAGTGCCAGACGGAGCAGTCGGTGCTCACTGTGCAGCCCCAGATGGAGGTGCTGGTTCTGCGCCCGGCTTTCCACGGGCTCCCTTTTCCCTGAGTCTCCCCCTGGCCCTCTGGGCACTTTGGTTCAGGGCCTGCTGGCTGACCTCATTTCATCAAAATTGCTTCTTGAAAGGCCCTGTCTCTATAAGCCACATTCTGAGGGCTCAGGATCCCCTACGTAAATTTGGGAGCGTCATGATTTAGGCTAGAGCACCCCCTAATAGATAGTGACTTTCTTTTTTTAAAATTCCAAAGCTCTATGGGGAGTGGACAGCGGGACTCTGTGGGCAGCTGGTGGTCGCTGGCTCCATGGCCAGGGCAGGGCCTGCAGGCTCGCTGTCGGGCATGCTGTCGGGGGGACCCTCCTGGCCCTGGGCACGGGCGGTGGGAGGGTGGGCGGCACCTGCAGAGGGTTCGCAGACATGAGCAGAGGCAGGAAAGGCTGAGTGGAGCCATGTAGATGCCATGGGGGGCCCTCGGGGCCCGTGCACAAGACCCTAGCTGGGGCCGCAGGGATCCCTCGAGGTCTGCGTAGGACCCGGTGCCATGGTCGTGCAGGAATAGGTGCCACTGGCCTTGGCATGGGCACTGAACAGTGCCATCCACAGTGGCTCCGCAGGCGGCAGCCAGACACCGTTTCTGACGGCTCGCTGGGTCCCGGCCGGAGCTACCCAGGGCCTGCGGACATGGCGAGTCTCACCCGCAGCGGGGGCTGGAGCAGACCCCTCTGGCTCTGCATGCTGAGAGCTGTCCAGAGGCGGGAGGGCAGCGCGTCGGGCGGGTGACACCTGGGACGCGGCCCGTTGGGCACCCTCTCTGCCTGCCCTGGCTGCCGGCTGCACTGTTGGCCGGGCAGATGCGGCGCTGGGCCCAAAGGAGGGGCAGGAAGGAGCCCTGGTGCCAGTCAGGAGGCTCGCGGCCTGGGCCTCTGCCAGGAGGTTGTGCAGACTGGAGCGCGAGGTCTGTCGGGGCCAGGTGCACCCGCCTCGGGCCGCATCGCTCGTGCAGACCGGTGTGTGGCCAGGACAGGACAGGGCCAGGAGGCGTCCTGGCGACTCTGAAGATGTGGCCAGTCATCACCGTAGGTGCGTCCTGCCAGGGTGGGAGGGGCGCCCCTTCCTGCACGGCGGCAGGGCTGGCTGGGTTGCAGGCCCCTAGGTCCCACACCCCGATGGTGACCCAGACGCGTGCCCCTTCAGTGGCACACATCCCCGTCTCTGCTGTGGACCGCGTCTGTGCTGAGGCCGGACGCAGGACGGCAGGGCCCTGTGCTCGCTGGCCCCCGGCTGGTGGGAGGTGTGTTCGCTTTTTCACTAATGATCTGAATGGCCAGGGCGGGGATGTCTCCGTTAGAGCTCAGATCAGTGAAACAGCCATTCTGAGCATCTCAGTGGAGGAGAAATGTCCGGGAGGAGGGCACTGGCGGGCACAGGCGGGCTGAAGGACTGCCCCCCCGGCACTCGGGGCCCAGGCCCTGCCCGGGGCCCTGGGAGAGCAGCACGGGTCTCCCTCCTCGCCCAGCCTGGCCTTCCGTACCATGTCGCCTTAGTCTGTTTTCTGCTGCTACAGCAGAATGCCACAGACTGACTAATTTATAAAATGAGAAGGTCTGTTTACCTCGTAGTTATAGTGTTGGTGTCTGGAGAGGCCTCGTGGCTGCTCCCTGTGGCTGAGCCGGCCCTTTTTCCTTTTTCTTTTTTGCTTTGAGACAGGGTTTTTTCTTTGAGTCACTAAGTTGCCCAGGTTGGACTTGTGATCCTCCTGCCTCAGCCCGCCAGGGCGCTGGGATTGCAGTGTGCACCACCACACCCTCCCATGTAGTTTTCACGAAGTCACCAGGACCATCACGGCCCTGCAGCCTGACAGCCGCAGCTAGTCTGAATGCCTCCCAGAGCCCCAGCCCTGAGTGACGGCGTCATTCCTCGCAGCGCAGGAGCCTCGGGGTGCAGCCGCGGTGCGCCCCGGCCCTCGCGCTCACTCTCCATCTCAAGCCTCTCCTCCTTCGGCACCTTTCGGGGTCCGGTGCAGAATATCCGCCCCGGTGCAGTCTCAGTCCCCGGCTGAGTGTCCGCGGAGCCCTTTCCCGGCTCCCTAGCTCTGTGCTTCCTGGCGCCGCCTGCCGTGAGCCGCTCTGACTGGCAGCCAGCCCCGGGCTGGTGCCCGCCCTCCGCCTCCGGCCGGTCCTCCGCAAGCCCGTGCCCTGGACCTGCTGGGTGGAAGTCGTGGGCCCTGCGCCTCGGCCTCTCAGACCCCAGGCCGGCCTGGGTGCCGTCACGTGCCCCTTCGGGACTGTCCCGTGGGCGGGCTGATGGCGGAGGCAGGGAAGAGGCAAGGGCGCCTCTCGGATCCAGCCTCGGCCGGGTGGGTGAGGGGTGCTCTGCGGGCGGGAGAAGGACACAGCGCACAGGGAGGGGCGTGGGGGTCCCTGCCCTCGGCCCACTCTGACAGCTGTGCCCGGCCCCTCCGAGGCCCGGCCCTCCGGAGCTGTGCTGTGGGTCTCGGGCGCCGGCCTCTTGAAGCCTTTCCGTTAGGTAAAATCCCGGGGCCGCGTTTGCTGCTGGTGTCTGTGCTGCTCCACCCCTCGCGTCCTCGCCACACCAGGGTCCTACCGTGTTTCCCGCGTTTCCTTCTGGCGGTTTCAGTTTCAGGCCTTACATTTAGGGCTTCAATTCCTTTTGAGTCAATTTTTTTTATATTTTGAGAGATGAGATTCTAATTTCATTTTCTGCATGTGCATATCCGCCTCCTAGCACCATTTATTGAAGAGGCTGTCCTTTCTCTTTGTCAGACACACACGTGACACACACACACACACACACACGCACGCCCCTCTGATTAACGTTTGTACGGCAAGACTGGCAAGACTGCTGACTCAGGCTCTGACTGGATCACCCAGAATATTCTGAGCTCAAAGAGTTAAGATGAGCTGGATGAGCACCTGAGCTGTAGCTGGGGAAACTGAGGCCTGCAGGAGAAGGGCAGGATGTCTGAGGTCAGGGTTAGTTGGTGACAGAGTTGGCGTTCGCATGGGAGTCCTGACCGTGAGTCCTGTTAGTGTGTTTAAGAGGAGGGTCCAGTCCTCGCCGCTGTGGGCCGCAGCCCCTGGGCCCTCGCTGGCCTCCAGGTAGCCTTCTGGGACCCGCCTGCATTGCGTGGCCACCACTCACGTCCCCCTGCGGTCAGGAGGTGCAAATTAAAACAGCCAGGTGCGGTGCTCACGCATTAGGTGAGCAGAGCCGACAGGATGTCAGGGGGCTATGGGCAGCGGGGATGGGGCTCTCCCGCCGGGGGCTGGGAGTGCGTGGAGGGCACCCACTTAGGGTCTCTTGGGCTGGCACTGTACTACGCTGGCACTGACCTGGCTTTTCCTCTGTGGGGCTTTAGTTCTACTCATGTAAAACTCCTGGCATACAAAACAAGGACCTTTACTACAGGGCTGCTAACACACACACACACGCACGCACGTGTGAACACAAACAGGCCGATGTCGGCAAGTACAAGGATTGTTGAGCCCAGCTGCCCAGGGTTCGGAGCGGCTGTGCTGGGCCAGCGGTGTGGGCACCGTAGCTGCCTTCCTGGGGGCCGTGGTGCAGCAGGGACTCTGTCACTGTGAGCGGCTCGGGCGGCTGCGGAGAGAGGCACGGGCAGCCCTGCCAGCCACGGTGACCTGAGCCCTGCCCATCCGGCCTCAGCCTGGTGGCCCTGGCAGCGCTGAGCTGGCTAACGGTGGCGTGTGCGACGCGGCTGCACAGCCCTGCAGCCTGGCCCTTGCCTCGCGTGGTCGCCTGGGTGGGCCCCTCCCCACTGACCTCTTGGGCTGGTGCTTCCGGGGACTTTCATGCTGCTGAGCACGGTCTGTGCCCAGATTTCCTGTGCTGGGAACGGGTGGCCAGGGCACAGCGCTGGGAAGTAGTGCTGCCCGGTGGGGCGCGCGGGTCTGGCTGAGCCCCGCGTGGGCTACGCTGGCCGGGAGAGGAGTCGGCCCGGCTGGGTTCTCTCCGGGCGGAGCAGCCAGCACAGCCCCGCAGGCCCGGCAGCTCTGCCCCCCTCTTCGCGCCTCCCATTCGCCCCTGCACCGCCGCTGTGCTGGGCGATGCCGACCACCGCTCCCGCACGCGGCCTCCTTGGCCTGCGGACTGTCCGGGGCCGTCCCCAGGGTCAGTCGGCAGGCGTCCTTTGCCGCGCCAGGAGCCGAACTGGAGATGCACAGGCCCCGCCCCCGACTGGGGGCCCTGACCCTGAGGCGGCCTCCGGGGGCCCCCTCCGGAGCACAGCAAGGCTCGAGGCCGGCAGCAGGCACCAGGGCGCTGTGATCTGAGCAGCAGGACAGACAGGCATCGGGGCCTGAGCGGAGAGGAGCCCACACACCGGAAAGGGCTGCACCCGCCGGTCCTCGGCCCCAGAGCGTGTGGTCAGGGCCTGGCAGGAGGGCTCTGCAGATGCGGGAGGCGCGAACCGGGGTCCTCAGGAAGAGCCCCGCTGCGTGTCAGCGGACATGGCCATAGAGGTGTGCGGGGGCACTGTCCTGCCTACCCTCCTCGTGGTTACCTGCCGGACGGGCAAAGCTGGTTCAGACCTGGCTGTGGGGTGGGTCCCCGGGCTACCAAGGCCTGGCCCCTCGGAGGATTCTCGGGCGCAGGACAGGGCCTCTGAGCCCGCCTGGCCCCACCGCGTCTCCGGGACCCGGGCAGCCTCTCGGGAGGAGCAGGCTCCTCTCCCTCGGGGCTTCTGAGAGCACGAAGCCAGTGCTGTGGGCCCCGGGCCCCTCTGTGAGGAGACAAGGGCACCCGCAGAGGGGCCGACGGGCAGCAGCAAAGAACGAGGTCTTGGCAATGGCGCTTCTGGAGTCTGGGGTCAGACTGTGCCTGCACTTCTGATTTTATGAAAAATTAAGTCCCTTTTTGCCCAAGTCAGCTTCCCCTTGCCTGGGGCCCTGAGTGGCCCCCAGGCCGTCCGGTCCTGAGCTGCCCGTGTCCGGCCCTGTGAGGGGCTCCCTCGGCTCCAGGCGGCTGCGAGCCAGGGAAGAGGCTGCGAGTCAGAGCATTTCCTTCGAGGGGGTGGTGAGCTTGGAGTCTCTGTGGCCCGGCTTTAATTTAACTGACAATTTAAAAAATTAAAACGGGTGTCTGGGGCATTTAGAATGTCTGCTTCCCGGTTTAATTTCATGGGGCTTGTGTTACGGCTTCTGATAAAATGTTTCATTTTAAAGAACTTGGTTTCATCAAAGCAGGGCTTTCCTGTCCCTGGGACCGCTCCTCCTCTAAAAGGCATTTTCATGAGGCAAAAGCAGCGTTTAGCTCAGGTTTGATTGTAGGTTCCGAGCCGGGAGCTGCCAAGTGCAGCCCCAGCCGGCCTGAGTCCTCCGCGTCAGTCCGTCCCTCCCACGGCCGCCGGGCCTGGGGCCTTGGCCTCCCCTCCTGGGCGTGATGTCGGCCAGGCCTGGTGGGCCGCACGGAGGTGTACAAGGTCCTGGCTTGGAAGAGCATCTTGGAAGTGCGTCCACTGCAGACTGTGAGAGGAGCCCACCCCGGGCTCTCCGGGCGGCCCCTAGTGCAGGAACAAGGGTCCTCCTCGGAGGGACATCTGTGTATGTGCACGCACGCACGCATGCACACACGCTCACACACACACACACACACACACTAGGAGGCTGTGTGATCACCGGGCCCAGGTGGGCAGCAGCCAGAGGCCACAGGGACTGCACTGGTGCTGCTCAGCTGGACGTCCTCTGCGGGGCCCAGGGTCTGGTTAAGAGCAGCCCAGCTGACCGTGCAGCCCATGCTGGAGGGCCGGGCTGTGCAGCCACAAGGCCTGGGCAGGACCAGGCTCAGAGTGACACCCTCCTCCACGGGAGCTGGGCCCCCTCTCCCTTCCCGGCCCGAAGTTCCTTTCTCCAGGAGCAAGGATGCACCATGAGTCATGGGGGGACTTGCCTTCTCCTCACGTGGTCTGGGGTCGTGACTGTGACAGCAGTGCGTGGGCCTGTCCAGGAACGTGGCCAGTGGAGAGCAGTGCGGTGTGAGCTGGTCCTGCTACTGTTTCGGGACTCCAGGGATCGCATCTGAGTCCTCCCTGGGGCTGGGCTGTCCTCCCCGCTCACGTGCGGCTCTGCTCTGTGGACTCTGTGGCCAGTGGAATGTAGGCCGCAGTGCATTTTTTGTGGTCCTGGGACTGGGCACTGGGGTGCTCTACCAGTGACCACCTACCAGTGCTTTATATTTATTGTTCATTTTGAGATACAGTCTCACAAAGTTGCCCTGGCCGGCCTCAGATCGCAGTTTCCTGCCTCGGCTTCCAAGTGGTTGGCATTATAGGTAGGCCAGCCCCACACTTGGCTACACTGGGAATTCGGGGCTCAGGGTTCGGCAGGCACCATCTTTAGGCTCCTTCTCTAGAGACAGCTGACCTGTCTGCGGAGTGAGCAAGCCTACACCCTGCGGCGCAGGCCCTGGGCTCGCACGGAGGCAGAGCTGTGGGCCCAAGAACACATTATTGCCTTGGAAGCTGCCGGCTTTTTGGCTGGTTCATTATGCAGCGTTATCATGCCACTGGTTAACTGCTGCGGAAACCGGCACCTAGAACAGAAACCTACAATCTGTGGCATTGGCTTTGGAACCAGAAACGGTTATAGGCAGCTGGAGAAATGGTGGCTTGAGCTTGGAGCTTGCCAAAACTGTCGCTGGCAGTCACTGGGAGGTTCATGGTGTGCCAAGTGCGTGGGTGGCAGAGGGCTGGGCGTGTCCAGGTGGAGTCAGGAGGTGTGAAGTGGCCCCTGCTGCCTCCACCTGTGTGACCTGTGAGCAGAAGTGGTCAGGAAGGGACTGGCCGCTTGTCGGGGAGAACCAGAAAGGGAGCCTGGAGTTGCGGGGCTGGAAAGAAATCTATGCACAGTCTTTAGTTCCCCGTCTAATAGAAGGTTCTCAGCTAAAGATACAGCCTGTGAGGAAAGAAGGTTCTCAGCTAAAGATACAGCCTGTGAGGAAAGCCACGTCAGAAGCACAGCTCTCCAGCCCGCGTGAAGAGGGTGTGGACGATGGTCCCGCGGCGGCCTGCAAGGCGGAGGGCAGGGCGGACCCCTGCAGCCGCGGCGTCTGTGCGTCCTCAGAGTCCCGCCCAGAGACGAGCAGTGCAGCCCAGCACCTGGGAACCCCGCGCTTGAGCGCTGTCCTGGTGCCACACCGGAGACCGCTCGGGCCCGGCCCTTCCCCTTGGTGGGAGCGCTTCTTGGGTATGCTGTTCTTGCTCACCCGTGACACACTCACTGGGTGTGTGTGAGGGGGAGGGACATGAAGACTTGACCTTCTGTTCCCCAGGGCTCTGGACAGAGCAGAGCCATATCCAACTTAGAGTACGTGGTGCTGGGACTGGATGAGGCTCTGGTGGGTGTTGGGTGCAAGTGAGTGTATTTTGCAAACAGGAGTGTCTGGTCTGTTTTGTGCTGCTGTCACGGAACAGCTGTTGAGTAATTTACAAAGATCAGCTCACAGTCCTGGAGGTGGGAGGTTGGGGGTGAGAGCGCTGGCGTCTGATGTGGGCTCTTTCGCCGTAAGCCCACACAGCAGGAAGCACAAGGCTGAGGTCACGCTGACGGGCCTTCGGGGTAACGCTGGTCTGTCCAGGGGGCGGAGTGCTTGTGCCCCCTCAGATTCCCCTCCCTGCACTGCGGCTGGCGTGAACTTTCCAACACATGAGGCTTGGGGAACACCCAGTCGGAACAGCAGGGAGGCTGTTCTGGAGGTGGGAACAGCCCGCCAGTGAGTGTCCAAGAGGATATCCCTTCCCATCCTAGTAAATTACCACCAACTCAAACGACTTTGGATGACAGAAATTCACCGTCTCACGGTTCTGGAGGCCAGAAGTCAGAAAGCAAGGTGTCAGGAGGGTTGGTTCCCCCTGCAGTCTGCTCCACGCCCCTGTCCCAGCTGCTGGGGGCTGTAGCTCTATTAGTCGCCTTAGGTTACCCTAACAATAGCGTAAGTCGGTGGCTTACCCATAGGAAGGGAGTTTCTTAAGTTCCCCACGGGCTGCTTCAGGTCTTGGGAGGGCTGGCTGTCCCGTCTGTAGAAGGCCATGCTGCTGTGTCTTGAGGTGCAGAGGGAGCACCCATCTTGCTAGTACCCATCCTTGGTGGTCTCATTTTATCTTTGCTACCCCCTGTAGAAGTAGAAAGAGAACCTTACCAGAACCCTTGCAGTGAGCCCTGATCTCTTGTGACGCACAACAGCGCAAGGCTAATTAAAGAGTAAAGACAGGAAATGAGATTTAGAGAAAAGGCTGGCTTATAGGCCTGACCAGTGCTGCTCTGAGCAGCAAAGATAAGGATACCCTGAGTTTGCTACTATTTATTGAGTTTATAGGAGTATCAGACAACTGATAGAGGGTGGTGATAATCCTACATTCAGAAGAATTTTATAATCAGAGGAAGTATCAGATGTCTTGGAGGGCTGTGGCAATCCTATGACCTGAGAATCTTATGCTGATGAGGATCTTACTTTGATGAGGAGCTTGTGCTGATTAGGTCAATGAGATGAGCAAAAATGTTCTTACAGCAGTGGGAGGGATGAGCTGATAAGGAATGGTCCCTCCCCAGGTGAAACCTTTCTCTTTTTGCGATACTACTCGGTTCTCAAAGACCCAGAGGATCTTCAGCTGATGTCACCTTGCCCTTTGAATCGCCACAGGATGGGACCATGGAGGCCTCCAGTGTGATGGGAGGCAAACTGGAGTTAGGTTTCTGTAGTCATCGTTAAAAGGCGAGAAGACTAGGCTTCACAGAGCCCTAAAAATAATTTAATTGTGAACTTTTCCCCGCACAATTATGTAAAATGGCTCTGGCAATCCCCAAAAGGTCCCATCTCTGCAAGCAGTCACACTGGGGCTGGAGTTTCAACCTGGGACATTATTGTGTGTGTGGGAAGCACAATTCATTCTGCCCGTGGCTCTGGCCGTGGATCCGTGCTCCTGTGTGGACACCTCCCTCTGGCTCAGTCCGCCGCCATCACCTCCTCCCTGTGTGTCTGGTCCCCATGTCCCCCCGTGAAGTCACAGCCATATTGAAATAAATCACCCTGATCCATCGTGACTGGCCTAACCTGTACTGGTGAAGACCTCCTTTACAAGGAAGGTCTCTTGCAGGGCTCACCGGGGAGCAAAGATGTTCTTGCAACAGGAGGTGGGATGAGTTTTTTGTGTCACACTGAATGTGTATTTTAGCCATCAGACAAGCATGTGATCAAATCATTTTAAAGTAATTAAATTATTTGCTAACTCGTCACATTACTGCAAGTGGACCCGTGTTTTGGGGATTGCTGTCCGCACCCACTGTCATGTGACTGTGAGCTCTCTCCCTGGAGGCATATTCTTCCTCAGCCTCCCCGTGCAGGGCTGGGCAGTACGTCTGCCTAGGTGGAAGTGATGGGGCCAGCTCGAGCCAGGCCGCAAGAACTGTCACGTCGGTTGCTCAGCTTTCCAGAGCCTTCTGGATGCTTCCACGAGGTCAGCTTGCCATGGGAGCTGGTGTCCCAGGGCTCGGGCCCCAACATGAACTGACGTGCAGTGGCCCTGCGCCTGCTGCTCCGGCACCTCCGCAGCGAGGCAAGCGCTCCAGCCAGGCTGCAGAGCTGGGGCCCACGGGCAGCTCTGTCCTAAGCACAGCTGCCAGGGTGGACTGCACGGCAGCAGCCTTGTGGCAGGAGCCGACCAGTCCAGCTGGGGAAGGGACAGAAACAGCCTCTGCTACTGCACGCAGCTGCCGCCTGGGCTGCCGACCTGGTGTTCCCAGGGTGCTTCATCAAAGGAGCCAAGAGCCTAGATTTCTCGTCTGAACTCTTCTTTTTTTTTCTGTACCAGGGATTGAACTTGGGCCCTTGTGCGTCCAAGGTTGGCGCAGTACCACTTAAGCTAAACCCCAGTCCTCGAGCTCTTCTACTTTTTAGCCCCGGTTTACAGTGCTGTCCGAACACGCCTATGAGCGCTGCTGCCTGTGAGCTGGTGGCCCGCGCTGCGGACCTGACAAGGCCAGACGCCCTCCGCTTGGCCGCGTCCCTGCCTCAGGGGCCGCCCTGGCGGCTCTGGCGCCCGGAGGAGGGTCGTCCACGTGGCACACACATCCCCACTGGCCACGGATGGACAGAAGGCCCTGTCTCTGCACATGGTCCCAACAAGGACATGTAGGAAGCTGTCCTCCGGGGACTTCCACTCCATGATGGGGCATCTTGGGTGGCATTACTAAGAAATACTGGCCTTCGAAAATCTCTTCTCGCATCAATTAAAAAAATAAAGATAAAAATAAATTCAGATTGAAGGGAAGAAGGAGAAGAAGAAGAAGAAGAAGAAGAAGAAGAAGAAGAAGAAGAAGAAGAAGAAGAAAGGGAAGAGAGAAGAGGAGGAAGAAGAAATATCTGGCACACAGGACTCTGCTAATGAAAATGGTGGAGTTTTAAGGGTGACTTCAAGAGGAAAAGCAAGCACTATGGGCCGGGATTGACTTCTTGGGCCAAGTGTCTCAGCTTGGATTTCCCTCTGGCCCGAGTTCACTTTCTCTCGCAGACGTCTGGAAGGTGGCATTCAAAGTGTTTATACCTGTTTCATCTGCCTTGTTGCTGAGGCCGGCCCTGCCCCCCCCCACTTGTGCACCCTTGCATACATATGCTCATCTTTATATTTACATATATAATTTTTATATATGGCTTGTGAAATCTGCCAGACGAAGATATGAAATAGTCCTGAAAACAGCTGGAAAATTATGCAACAGCGGGAGGCTGGGCACATGTACATTCTGTGCTGCAGAGTTGCACAACAGACCGAGTTTGTTATAAGTGAGGCTGGGAGGTTTTTATTTTTTCTCTAGGACAACAGCTTGCTGCTTGGTGGAGTCTGCAGAAGGCGTTTTCTCGGGAGCCTTGAGTTCCCCAGGCCGAGGCGAAGGGAGGCTGCTGTGTGGTGGGAACCGGCGGGCCTGCAGCCTGGCTGCTGCGGAGGGCGCTGGCACCCAGGGCCAGCGAGGCCCAGGCTGGGGCCCTGGAGCCTGAACCCGGCCTCAGCCCGGCTGGGCTGAAGTCTGAGGGCCGGGCCGCGTGAGCGAGCTCCTCTCCCCACAGGCTCTGCTCCCGACCGGGGTCGGGTGGACAGCACCCCGACACGCAGCCCCTCGCCCCACCCCGTGCCCCGGGGCTCCAGGGCGTGCCTGGGCGGCGGGCCTCTCTGGGGCCACCCTGTCTCCTGCACCTCGACACCTCAGGGGGCGGGCTCAGCCCTGGGCACGTCCCTGAGGCCTGGCTGCCCGCTGTGCACCGCACCTCGCACAGGCCAAGTGAGGGGCAGAATGAGGAGCCGCGGCGGGGTTCACGTCTCTGCTGGCCCGGCCACTTTCCAGCGGGCGGCCTCACTGCGCGTGCTGGAAAACAGCCTGCCGGCCCCGGCTGGGCACAGTGTGGCTGACGGGCAGCGGCCGCTCCACCACTGGACGCGGCATGACGGTCGGCGGTGACTCTCCGGCCCTCCCGGGCACAGGCTCCACAGCACGGCGGAACCGGGGCTAGTGACGGCGCAGAGCCCTGGGGTCCGGCTCCTGGGGTTCCACGGCACCAGCGGGCAGTTGGCGCCGGAGACGGGCCTGCAGCTCCCGCTGTGTGGTCACGGGGGTCGGCAGGACGTGGCAGGGCTCAGCAGCCGGCTGATGGAGGCGAGAGACCGCCGGACCCTCCTTGGGGGCCGCTGAGGGTTGCTAAGGAGTCCGGAGGCTGCCGTGGGCTTCAGAACGGAGACGGGAAAGCGCCACGGGGAGCAGCACACGCCTGAAAGTCATTCGATTTCCTCCTTCTCATTTTCAGAAATGCAATTAGGGAGGCCGAGCGCTGGGTGGGAGGTGGGTGCCTGCCGTCTGGGTCTGCGGGCCTCTGTGTCTGCGTGCTGGTCTGTGCACGTGTATCGCCACACACGTGTGTGTGTGCACTGTATACGCGTGTGCAAATGACGGCTCTTGGCTCTGCTCTCCTGGGGAAGCTGCCTGTCATGGGTCTGCGTTGGCTGTGTGTTTCCCCTTCGTATGAACTTAGCAGCAAGTCCCTCAGCCGAGAGGGTGTCCTGCCATGCCAGGCCTCCGCGCCCTCTCCCCAGCCTGTGCCCAGCAGTCCACCGCCTGCACACACATGCTGGGCGTGGCAGGCTCTCTCGCTGACAGCGGGGAGCCCTGGTGCTCCGTGTGGACCTGAGTGGGACCATGTCGGAGCCTCTGCTTCGGAGAGCGGGACGCCGGAGAGCCCAGGGGCGGGAAAGGCAGGCTGGGGCGGAAGGGGCGCCCGCCGCCTGAGTGGTGAGGCCCAGCGCACCCGGGAGCAGGCCGCGCACCCCAGGGCAGGGTAGCGGCTGAGGACAGTGCCGGCCAAAGGTGACTTAAAGTCTGCGCTGCCACGTGGCTCAGCAGCTCTAGCACAGCCCGATGCGCTTCTCCTTTTTTCCATAAAAGCCAGAGCTGCGTGTTTCCATGGGAAATCTTTTTTTTTTTTTGGCTCTACCAGGGATCAAACTCAGGACCTTGTGCTTGCCAGGGAGGCACAGCACCTCTGAGCTACAACCTGGCTCTTCCATGGGAAATCTTTTGATTTTTTTTTTTGATCTTAGCAAATAATTGAGGATAAAAAAAGAAAGCCCTGTGGCTGCCTGTCGGCAGGACCCTCTGTCCACCAGTTGGGACCATTGCATTTTTTTTTTTTTTTGAGACAGGGTCTCGCTTTGTAGTTCAGGCTGGCCCTGAGCTCACTATGTAGCCCAGGCAAGCCTCGAACTCAGCAATCCTCCTGTCTCTGCCTCCCAAGTGCTGGAATGACAGGCATGAGCCACCATGCCTGGCACTGTAGTATGTGGTATTGATGGCTGGTGGGCGTGAGTCTCCGTGCCCAGCATTGTATGTTGTTACTGGGATTGAACTCAGGACTGTGCACTTGTGAGGCAGGTGCCGGAACCACTGAGCTAACCCTCTGGCCCGGGGCCGTTGCATTTTGAACTCCGCCTTTGTGCCAGCAAAGAGTGGGCTTTACAGGGAGATGCGTGGTGCTGAGGCTGGAGTCAGAGGGTTCAAGCGGCTCCACCCTCGGGGCCACTCTGCCGCTTCACTGGCATCGTCTCGGATGGCAACATCACTGTGGCAGGACGGCTCGAGGACCCAGGGGCTCAGCTGCCCAGCAGCTCTGGTAATTCGGCCCCAGAGGCCTCAGTCCCAGTGCCCCTAGCAACTTGACCTTCCTGTTCTCACGGAAGCAGGAACCGCGAGCCAGATAGGCCGATGAGACTGGGCACAGGCAGAAATGTGGGCGCTCCCCCCCGAAGGCCCCGGGAAGCCCCCACCGGGGCCCAGTCCAGGTCTTTTCCCCCAGGCGTCTGAGATGAATGTGATCTTTTTTTAATTTTTATTTTTTGAGACAGGGTCTCGCTTTGTAGTTCGCCTGGCCCTGAGCTCACTGTGGAGCCCAGGCAAGCCTGGAACTCAGCAGTCCTCCTGCCTCTGCCTCCCGAGCGCTGGGGTGACAGGCGCGAGCACCGCGCTGGCGGACGTGATCTCTGCAACCTCCACGGGGAGCAGTGTCCTTGGAGACCGCAGAGCCCCGGCCGCAGGCCCTGCTCGCCGCTCTTCGGGGCCTGTGCCGTCTCCTGTCCACGGCGCCCCTCTGGCTCTCAGCCTGACCTCCCTTGCTCCTCCTCGGCCCTTGCATGCTGTGCCATTTGCCTTTTTAATTTCATGCACAGCATCTGTCTTTGGGTATTTTATTTTGTCGATTCATTCTGCAAACACGTACAGAGCATGTACTGTGTGTTAGGCTGCATTTTGTCAACCTCCAAATTTCCTGAGAGGTTATTAAGGTCTTTTTTTTTTTTTTTTTGGTGGTACCGGGGATCGGACTCGGGGCCTTGTGCTTCCCAGGTAGGCGCAGTACCACTCGAGCTAAATCCCGGCCCTATTAAGCTAATACTGACCCTGACAACCCAGACGCTAATGCCCCACAGAAGCGCTAGAGTTTGGTTCTAAGGTCAGTGCTGATGAGGTAAGGGCTGTGCTCAAAACATTCTGCAACCTTCTCTGCGCGTGGGTGATTCCCGACTCACAGTGCTTCCACGCAGTCTTTTCCCACCCTACGATGGGCAGAAGCAAACCCGTGCCGTTCTCTGGTCTCTTCCAGGGATAGTGATCGCCAGTCAGCGGCTGTGGCCGGGTCTGCGCTGGTCTGCGGTCGTGGGGGCGCCAGGGCCTCTCCGGGACTCCCAGGAGGCTATCTCCGCTCAGGGCTCGCGCTTAGCAGTTTTCAGTGCAGTTGTGATCTTGGGTAATTTTGGTGGTACAGCGTTTCCTGGGTCACAGCCCCACCGTGAGCCTAGAAGTGCACGTTCCAAGCGCCTCGTCCGGCGGGGACTCGGCTCTGACCCTTCCCGGTGTGCTAAGCCCTGGATTCTCAAGGCCGCCGGTGGAGTCAGTGACCGGACTGTGTGTTGAAGACACGGAGACATGGGAGGCTGGCAGGGCGGTGGTCGTCTCAGGGCTCCTCTGAGCGGTGGCATGACGTGTGCCGGGGTGCCCAGCAGCCCTAGCCCCGCAAGGCAGAACCCTGCTGCTCGGGCGGCAGCACCAAGGGCTGGGTGCGGAGCTGCCTCGAGCTCAGGCCCCTCCTCGTCCGGGCTGCTCGCAGGCGCAGCCTTGCCCAGGACTGAGGGTGCGAGTGTGTCCCTGTGCTGGGAGCCAGCGGGGCGGGCACGAGCAGATGTGCGCTGTGTGCCGGGGACCGCGGTGGGGCGCACAGCTTGCTGTGCCAGGCGTGGGGGGGCAGTAGGGCCCCGCAGAGCAGAAGCGGGCGCAACGCCCTTTCGGCCGGCCGGACAGGGAGGGCCCGCGACGTGCCCGATCTCTGGCTGGGCACCTGCCTCCATGGGTGGTGGAGATGCCCAGGAGGCCTCGGGTGGGTGGAGATGCGGGCAGCGCATGGCGGTGAGCTTGTGGGGCCCTGAGAAGCCCCGACGGAGGCGACCCGTTCTTGCCTGAGTGACACTAAATTTCTCGGGCGTTTGATGCCGGTCTTTGTGTTCTCGGAGGAAGGACCACATGGGGTTGCTGTGCAGGCCGCCGAGGGCACCTCTGCCAGGGTGGCCCTCACAGTGGGGCGCCACTGGCCTCTCTTGGAGAGGCGGCAGGGTCCACAGGAGTCCCAGTGGGCTTAGTAGAACCAGTGGCTTTCCACTCGCACCCCATTTCCCTGCACCGGGATCTTGGTCCTGGGGTCTGTGCTGACGCCCTGAGCTGGGCAGCTCGGGCTGGACTGCGCGGAGGCTGGGCGCTGAGCGCCGGGCCCGGCCCGCCTGTCGTATCCCTCGGCTGTGAGGAGCCGTGCGGACAGCGTGGGAGAGGCTCCGGGCCGATGGACTGGGCCCTTCGCCTGTTTCTTACGGGATTATGCAAAGACGCTCTGCAGAGGGTGCGCGGTGGGAACGGGCTAAGCGTGAAGTCGCGGGCGGCTCCTCTTGCCAGGCGCCTGGGGCCATGCACTGCTCTGTTTGGAAATAAAGGCAGGTGAGGCACCTGACAGGGGCACCTGGAGTCCTTCCTGCTTCAGGGGCTCATCGAACTTGTCCTGATACCCCATCTGGCCCGTCAGCAGCGGGCATGGCCCTCGCCCTTGGCCCACGCAGGTTGGCGAGATGCCACTCTCTCCCATGCTGGCAGTCTCCCCCCTGGCCAGGAACGGAGGTGGCCCCCAGACAGCCCTGCGCCACGGCTGAGCGCGGGGCGGCCGTCCCGGAGGCCGCGGGTCCCCCGAGTGCTCGGGCTGGGGAGCCAGGCACGTCAGGAGGAGGCCGTTCCTGGGGAGGCTGCACCCCAGACCCAGGCAGACGCCGCTGAGCCCGGGGCTGGGAGCCGGCCCCGCCGCCCCCCCCCCCCGGCGTCCCGCCTGCCATGCTCCCTGGGTGGGCGTGCCGGTCCCCACGTCAGGTCGCCGCGAGCCGCATCATCGCTGCTCGCAGCAGGCCCGAGCCCGCGTCTGGTATCTCCATGCAGAAGTGTGCGCTGAGCCTGGACCCCGCGCCCTCAGACCTCAGCCTTCCACTCCGCAGTGCTCCCCGTGGCGGCAGGACGCCTGTGCGGAACACGACGACAAAGAAATTGCTGCCTAGACACCTGCCACGTCCCCTGGCCTGACACAGCTCCCTGTCGGCGCCGGAGGCTCCAGGGGCAGCAGGAAGGACGCTCCCCGAAGGCCACCCGACCGATCACGCTCCCCTGGCACACCGCTTAGCACGGCCACTCCCGGCCAGGGCTCCGCAGGCATCTGACGGGGCCACAGGACCTGCCGTTTGCCCGCAGTGGGGCTGGGCAGGGCTGCTGCCTGCAGAGGCCCCACGACAGGGTCACCAACCCTCGCACTGCAGTGCTGTACCCCAGGCCTTCCTCACGGTGAGACCCCGCCACGCCGTCTGGCTCAGCCCCGCACGGAGGACGACCTTGAGCTCCAGGGGCGGGACCAGAGGACCGAGTGGCTCTCCACGGGCTCTGGCTTTCGAGGCCTGCGTGCCTCGGAGGCCAGCAGCAAAGCAGAGGGCCTGACTGCCCTGGGCAGCAGGCCTGGGGCGTCCTCAGACGTTTTCCTTCCCAGTAGCCTCCTGCAAGTACGGGGCCACTTCATGACACCCAAGGTGGGCGGGACAGTCCCCGCCCTTTCTGCACCATGCGTGCCTGGGGACAGAGGGAGGGTCTGGTTTCGGAGGACCGGAACTGACCCTGCCTGTCCTCCGCCCTCCTCCCAGACAGCTGGCTGTTCTGGGTCAGGGCTTCGGGAAGGGTGCAGGGTGACAGGTGCCAGTGCAATGCCGCGGGGCACCCTGCACACGTGCTGCTCAGGGGGAGCAGGCACAGGTGGGGGGACAGATGCGGGCGCAGAGGGTGAGAAGTAGGGACTTTCTTTTCTACAGCGGAGGACAGGTGCTCAGGAAGCTGTGATGCGTCTGTCCGCCTCGGCCCCATCCAAGGCCTTTTAACTTTACGATGTGCTCACACGAGCCGGCTTCAGCCACAGTAGCGCGTGGGGCGTGCTTGCGGGCTCCACGGGCCCAGTGGGCTTGCACTGACCCCTGGTGGGGGACGGGTAGGTCGGAGCTGTCTGGACGACCCTGGAGGCAGGAAGCGACAGGCGCGTCAGAGACGACTCTTCTTTCCAAAGCACGTCCCGGAGCAATGTCCGGAAGTGCGCCGTGCGGCCCGGCGGTGTGGAGCTGTCAGCGGCGTGGTCTGCCCGCCTGGCGAGGGAGAGAGTTCCTCCGGCCCCCTTTCGTGCCGCGATCACACCGGAGGAAACACCTTCCGGGCGGCCTGTCTCCTCACTTCGGTGACGCTTGCTGAGCAGCCTCTGCCTCGGCGCCATTGCAGGCGGTAGTAGCTGGAATCCGATAATGGGTTTCTCCTCTATTCGTTTCATTTACTGGGGGGTAGTTTTTGATTTACGGTGAAATGGTGAGAGGCTGGATGACAGTGGTTTAAAATACCTCTCAAAAATTTAAGTGAATTATTAAGTGTTACCTAAGGAGGCAGCAGTGGTGGTGGAAGGAAAACAGGCCGGGAAGCAGGTGAGGTGCCGCCCGCTGGGCCCCTCAGAGGAGCGCGGCCCGGCCGCGGGATGGCGCCCCAGGCCCTGTGTGTGCGGCCGCTGCTCTCCGTCTTCCGGCGGCCTCTTACAGGAAACCCTCTCTCTCCTCAGGTGCTGGATTCAGCTCCAGCTCTGGCCGAAGCCAGCGGGGTCTCAGAGCTCCCGGGGGACAGGGGGTGGCGAGGCAGGCTCGTGAGTCAGCGCATGGCCACTCTCCGGTCTCGGGAAAGGTTAATTCTGGGAGCCAATGTCCACCACGCCCGAAAGGCAAAGCCAGCCTGGGGCGCCCTCAGGCGACGCAGACAGAAGCTTCTAGATGGGGACGCTGTCTGGCTGTGAGGTCCTCACACTGAGGTCCCTGTCCAGGAACGACAGAAGTGGGGATTCATGGTCACAGCTGTAGCCAGCGGGTGTGCAAGCCACGTTTCCCTAGAGACCGGGTCTTCCGGGCGGAGGGTGGGCTGAGGCATCTCTGGAAACCCTGCCTGGCTAAGGCCAAAGCCCTGCCCACAGCCCTGGGATGCCCGGAGAGTCTGGTCCTCCCTGGGCCGCGTGCCTAAGGGGTTCCCGGGGAAAGGGGGCAGGGGAGGGCTGGTCGGCAGGCCTGGTAGGAAGTGACCACAGGAGATGAGGCCGGCGGGCCGTGGGTGCCCCCGCACGCCTGCCCCAGATGAGCTGAGCCGTGCGGCGGCGTGCTAAGGTGGAGAGGTGAGCAGAGTGCGGGTGGCCGTGGCGGGTGGGCTGGAGGTGTGTGGCTGGGAGGCCCCGAGGGGTGGGGCGGGTCCCTCGCTCCAGTCGGACCCAGCCCGGGCCGGCAGGGGCGGGAGGCTGACCGAGGCGCAGTGGAAGGGTGGGGGCTCCTTAGCAGCTGAAGGGCGGAGAGGCGCAGGGACTCAGGGAGGCGAAAGTCGGTCTTTGCGGTGGCTCCGGGAGGGCGCCCCCTGGGACGCGCCCTCGAATCGCGGGGCCTCTGCGGGGCAGCGGCTCGGCCCAGCGTCCAGGACCGAGGGGCGCGCCTCCCCCGTCCGCTTCCCCGCGGGCCGGGTCCCAGGGCGGAGGAGAGCAAGGCTGCCTGGGGTCGCGGGTGGGAGCTCCCGCGAGCCCCCTCCTGCGGGCGCCTGCCCGGCCCGCGGCGCTTCCCCGCCGCCGCCTCGGGGCGTCTGTGCTCCGTGCGAGCCGGGCCCGCGGCGGCGCGGCGCGAGGAGGGAGGCGGCGGCCGCGCCGAGAAGCGCCGGGTCACCGCAGGCGGAGGCGCCGAGCGCCGGCCCGCCCTCCCGCGCCTCCCGCGCCGCCTCCTGCGCTCCCCGCCCTCTCCCGCGCCGCCTCCTCCGCCCCGCGCCCTGCGGAGCTGCAGCTGCCGGCGGCTCCAGCTGCCCCAGATGTGGGCTGGGCGGCGCGCGGGGAACTTTCGCGCCGGCTGCGAGTGCGGGCCCCGGCCGCGGTCCGGCTGCCATGGCTGGGCGCCGGCTCTGCCCCGCGCTGCTGCTCCTGCTGCCGCCGCTCCTGTGGCCGCCGCCGCCCGCGCACGCCCGGCTGGCCGCCGGCGCCCCAGGTAGGTGCGGGGTCCCGCGCGCCGTGCCGCCCCGGCCGGTGCTCCGCCCGACTTGGGCAAACTCCGTGCTCCCGCCCGGGGCCAAGTTGTCCAACTTCGGGCCGGGGAGGTGGCGCGGGGGGCGAGGGCGCGGAGCCCGGGTTGGCGGAGCCCCGGCGGGGAGCGCAGCGCTCCCCAGCGGGTCCGGCCAGCCGGCGAGGCGGCGCCCGTGCTCGCGGCCGGGGACGCTCGGGAGGGGCCGTGCGGAGCGCGCCGCCCGGGCCCTCGGGATTGCTGGGCGCCCCGGAGGGTATCCCCGGGGATCGCAGGGACCGTGCCCCGCTGCCTGCGCCCAGCGTGCCGGGAGAGGGGCCGGCAGCGGGCTGACCCGGGCCGGACGCCGAGGAAAGGCCGCCCTGCGCGGGGCGCCGCGTCCCAGCGGCCCCGGAGGCCACGCCGGCACTTGGGCAGCGCGGCCGCCGCGGGTCGAGGCTCACGGTCAGGGGCGCTGAGGACGGCTTCTGAGCAGCCTCGCGTCCCGACGAGGGCGGCGGAGGCGGCAGCGGGGACGCTCCACCGGGTCGTCCCGGGGGTCCGAAGGGCCCGCTGTGGGGCGGTGGCCCCGCTGCGCCCCTCCCCGTGCCCTCGAGGGGAGCTGGGGTGCAGACTCCACGGCGCGGCTCCGGGGCTCGCCAGTCTGACGCCCCTTCCCGTTGCAGGCGGGCCCCCGGGGCTCGGAGCCGAGCGCAGCCTGGCGGTGCCGGTGCGCACTGACGCGCGGGGCCGCCTGGTGTCCCACGTGGTGTCGGCGGCGGCGGCCGGGGCGGGGGTGCGAGCCCGCAGGGCGGCCCCAGCCCGGACCTCTGGCTTCCCCGGCGGCAGCGAGGAAGACGCCGGTGGCCGCCTCTACTACAACGTCACAGTCTTCGGGCGGGATCTGCACCTGCGGCTGCGACCCAACGGCCGCCTCGTGGCCCCCGGGGCCACCGTGGAGTGGCAGGGGGAGACGGGCGCCACCCGCGTGGAGCCGCTGCTCGGGACCTGCCTCTACGTCGGGGACGTGGCCGGCTGGGCTGGAGCCTCCTCCGTGGCGCTCAGCAACTGCGACGGGCTGGTGAGTGCTGCCGACCATGCTCCCTGCCTCCGCCTGGGCTTCGAAGGCGCTGGGCCGGGAGGGACAGGCCTGCGCCGAGGAGCGGCCTTTCCTTTGCTCTGGGGCTTGGGGAGCTGGAAAGCTGTGTGCAGCTTCTGCAGTGTGCTGGAGTGTGTGCTTGTTGGGGCGGGGTTCCCCTGGGCCACCTCCTAGATGCCTGCCTGCAGGGCTGCAGGTGTGAGTGGGGTGCGTGTGCGTGTGTGTGTCTCAGTGGCTGTGGGTGCGTCGGCACAAGTTTTGAATGTTGGTGTGTGCTTGCACCCGGGTGCCAGCGTACCTTGTGTACCTGCGTGTAGTGCGTGGTGTTGCCCTCTGGGGTGCGTGTGCATGTGCGTGTGTCAGGGTGCTGCAGTGAGCCCTGTGCGCTTGCTGTGGGCTGTGGAGGGCTTTCCCGCCTCCCTGAAGCTGACCGTGGTGCTGCAGGGCCTCGTCTGCTCTGCCGGAGGCTGGTGGGGACCGTGGTTTTGATACTCTGGCGCCCTGCAGGACTCCGGCTGGTTGTTTGAAAAGTTAGTGCTCTCTGTTTTCAGCCAAGGGGAGTGTCTGGCGTCTGTGGGCAGCTTGATCTTCAGGACTGTCCCTGAAGGACAGGAGTGGCAGGAGCGGGGTACCAGGATGACGGGTAGCCTGGGAAGTCCACCTGCTTCCGGCCCCGCAGGACCATGGCTCAGCACGAGGAGTCTTGCGGGGAGCCTAGATCCGTGCCCAGGGAAGAGCTGGCACTGGCGGAGCGGTGTCCCGCTTCCCAGGGCCTGGCACTCAGCGGAAGCCACTGCAGTTTTCTAGTTTGGATTGGCTGTGCAGTGGTCAGGCTGGCTGTGCTGGGCAGACGTCTGCAGGCGCCCACCGTGGGTTCTGCTCTAATCACCGCTCAGGGCACAGTGACCGCCCTGCTGGCCCCGAGCACTCCGGCCCTCAGGCAGCCCTGCTCGCTGCTGGCCCTGGAGTCTGCAGTTACACCCAGGCCCGAAACCGCGGCTGTTCTTTTTATGGACACACAGGAAATGTCACTTGTTGCTTCAGAAAATCACTGCTTGTGGCTGGCTTCAGCTGGAGCCTGGGCGTCCTGCGAATACGTGGCTGCAGACGTCCTTGGGGAGCGTTCCCTGCTGCCGGCAAGGGCGTCTGGGCATCCTGTGCGCCTCATCTGAGCTGCAGGGGACCTGGCAAGACCTGAGAGCCTTGCTGGGGACCCGGAGAAAGAGGCACCGCCCGCAGGTGCCGCGCGTCCGCGAGGGCTGCCGTTCGTTTGTTCCGCTGGCCACCACGTGCCGCGGGGCTGGGCTGGGGCGGGGCTTGGCCCTGGGCTCCCAGGGCTCCCAGAGCGGGCTCTCAGGGTTGGGTCGTGAGCTAGCAAAGCACAGATTGGCAGCTGGTGGCGAGAGGAGTGTGCAGAGGAGCTGGGCACGACGGGCATGCTGGTGCGTCACGTGTGCTGGGCACCGAGTGGCCGTGGGGCCAGGGGATGATGGCCTCCGGTCACCAGTGTTAGTTCTTCAGGTTTTGGTTTTTTCCTAGAAAAATAATTTGTGTGTTACCGGTTCCGATTTTATACCAGTTAGTCTTTAATCCTCTGAGTCTCTCTGTGCCTCTGTGGCCGCCCCACTGGCTGGGATCTGGGACTCACACAGCACTTCTGGTCCCCACAGAACTGCAGGGAGGAGCCCGCGGAGACGGGTGGACACGACAGCAGGGCGTCCGGGCCTCCGGGAGGCCCCCGCGCCTGTGTCCTGCCTGGCCTGGGACACACTCGCCTTCTGGTTCCCAGTCCTGAGGGCGTCCGCGTGCGTCCCCCTGCAGAGCAGGCTCTGCTCACTGTGTCCTAGGAGAGGTCAGCTGCTCGGTAGAGGGAGCTCAGGCCACTGTAGTAAAGTCCTCTCAGCTGTAGACAGCAGCGAACTCGGGTTGGCTGGGACGCAGAGGTCTTCTCAGCCCCCGGGGCTCACGCCTTCAGGTGTGGCCGGACCCAGGTGCTCGGTCCTCCTGTCCCCGTAGCCACGGCCTGGCCTTGTCCTCGGGTGGAGCTGCCCTATCCGAAGCAAAGAACCCTGCCGATACAGGGGCGGGGCTTCATGAGGACGGGGTGGGGCCTGCAGGAGCCCCTCCTCCCTGGGCCCGAGGCTGTGAGGGGTCGTCAGCCGGGGAGCACTTTGCCTGGAGTCAGGAGGCGGTGCGGGAAGTGGACGGTGCAGGTGTTCGGGTCTGCACCGCAGTGGGAGGGGCACAGCGTTTACTGGGAGGAGCTGGCCCTGCCTCCCACAGTGCACAGGAAAATGCTTAGCTAAGTGCTCCTGTCCCTCGCACTGCTGTGCAGGAGTTTCTAGCGCGCCACGTGACACTGTGCTAATTTCTCATCGTTTCTGCATGCTGATTAAAAGCCCAAGGAGGAGCTGTGGCAGGAGTCACGGTAGTGACGGGTCGTTCTGCCAGGCTAAGCGCCTCCCGGCACGTGGTCCTGTTTAATCCCAGCCCGGCCTGTGGGTGTGTCCTGATGGCATCCCCGTTCTACAGGACAGTACACCGAGGCTTCAGGAGACCAGAGAGCTGGAGTCGGTCTTGGCAGCCAGTGTTCGAACACATACCTGTCTGGTTCCAAAATCACCCAACATGCTTTTGGCCTGCTAACAGAAGAATAAAAATGAGTTCCATGTCTAAAATATTTCCAGTTCTTCCTGTTCTAGTGCTGGAGGGCTTCTCAGTCAGGAGGGTCCGGGGCGGCCTGCCAGTGGGCGCTGGACCTCGTGAGCGTGCTGACTCCTGCTTCTGGGATACTGCAGTGGGGCTCTGAGGACGGAGACCTTCCTGCCCCGTCCTCCACCCACTGCAGTGCCAGGGCCTTCCCTGCCCGAGGCGCTGGCTGTCCGGGCCTTCGGGAGGAGGCAGTCACCTCCCCAGGGCTCTGTGCATGGCCTGAGCTCGGAGAAGCGCGGGTCCGTGGCATGAAGGAAGCTGCTGCCTGTCGAGCCCGGGCTGTCCTGCCAGGCGATGACCTGCTGGCATGCATGCCAGGCAGCTTGGGCACTGGGCTCACAGGGAGAAGCCACTCTGCCCAAGGGGCTGCCTGGGAGGGCGCAGCGAGCTGCAGAGCGGCCCCTGTGCCCGTGCTCCGTGACCCGCAGCGCGCCCTGCCCTCTGTGAGTGGGGCGCCGCAGGCCTGGCCACCGCCTCCCGAGGGCTCTGCCTCCGAGCTGGCGGGCCCGGCCCGTCTGAGGGCCCTCCTGGGGGTGAGGTCAGCCAGGCCTGGGTCGCAGGCCCTGCTGTGGCCCGGCTGAGTCTCGTGCCCATCTCTGGGTGACTGGGCGGCATGGGCCCCGCAGGCCAGCCTTCTGCGCACACCCTGCCTTTTGACTGGGTGAGGACCCGCTGCCCCAAGTTTGCCACAGCTGGCCCCTGCAGCCTGGGTCTCCAGACTAGTTTGTGCCCGGCCCTCCTCTCGGTGCTGCCCAGCACGCCCGCCTGTGCCCTGCCTTTGCCCTGCGGTTCGCAGCTGCTCACACAGCCGCCACACGTCAAGTCATGCCACTCCTTTGTTCCTCATGCTGTTCGGAAAGAAAACTCCAAACCTGTGGGCCTGGCCCCGACCCCCGTACACTGCAGGTCTCGGTTAAATGGCATTTCGTCCCGGAAGCTGTCGGGACCCGCAGGCTGTGTCGCGCCCGGTACATCTGACTGCGTGGTGCAGCTCCAGAGGGCTGGAGGTGCCCCGAGTGGGGGCTGGCGGCTGTGCCCAGGCTCCTCTGCACCCGGTTCCCGGAGCTGGCCCACCCTCCGCCGGGCTGTGCTGCCAGGCCCCGCTCCGTGTCCCAAGGGCAGGCCCTCTCGGAGGCAGCTGGAGAGCGCAGGCGCACACGCGTGGTTTGCTCGGCTTCCCTGCCCTCGCCCTGGGGTTTATGAAATCTGAGTTCGGATGTCGGAGCTGGGAAGCAGCCGCCCTCCTCCCGGCCTGCTGGGGTCTGGGAAAGGCTGGCGGTGGCCAGGGTGGCCTCAGGCAGGTCTGGGGCCCGCCCCTCCCCCACGGGGCCTGCCAGCGACGCCACGCCGCAAGGGGCAGTGTCAGCGCAGGGAGCGGGGCCCCGAGATGCTTCAGAGCCGCTGGCTCCTGTCCCCGGGCCCAGTAGGCTCTGTACGAAGCCACCAGCCTAAGTACCCTGGAGGCAGACGGGGAGGTGCGGGGGCCTGGGCCGGTGCGCGGGCTGCTGAGGACCAGTCCATCTTCACCCGGCCGCCTGCCACCCCCACCCCACGCAGCCCACAGCCCGTGTCTGCAGCCTCACGGCCCCTGGAGGCCCCACTTCTCACGGGCTGGCGGTGGGCGAGGGCAGAGCTGCCCAGGGCTCTTCCTGCCCGGACAGGCGGGATGCGAACGCACCCATGGCTGCTGAGGTGAAGGCTGACTCGTCGGGGCTGTGCCCATGGTGGCTGGGACAGGCTGCGGGCACCCTTCCCTGAGGGTGGGTATGTCCGATCCGGCTGCAGGGTGTCTGAGGCCCTTGGGCATGGAGGAGTCACGCAGGGTGGTGCGGTGCCTCGAACCTGCTCCCTGTGAGCCTCTGGCCGTAGCCGCCCGACGCCCGAGGCAGCCTGGGAGAGGGGCTTATCTCCGGCAGCTCTACCTGGACAGGTTCAGTCACCGCGGTCAGGAAGGACGCGTGCTGATTGGCCGCAGCCGCACGCGTCTCCCCAGGTGGAACCAGCGACTCGGGAGAAAGGCCTGCCGGGAAGTTGAGCACGCGCGTCGGCCGGGAGCGGTGCCAGTCCCACCCCTGCCCCGCTTTGCCCACGCTGAGGGCCCTGCGCAGGAGACGCCCTGAAAGCCGGTGGCCGCGGCACTGCCTGTCCGTCCCTTCGGAGCCGGGTGCCGGGTCCCCGCAGGAGCCTGTGGGCTTGCTGTCGCTGTGCCCATTCTACGGTTAGAACACAGAGGCTCGCAGTCACAGAGGGTCTGCGGGCTCTCCCTGTGCAGGCCACGGCAGGGCGCAGCAGGGCCGGCCAGCACCCGGCCTCTGGGCCCGAGCTGGGGACGCCTGCTCTCCCCGGACCTGCCCGTGGCGTGTTGCCGCTCCGCCTCGCACTCCGTGCACAGCTACGCGTGCTTCTGCCGCTGAGGCTGAGTTCGCGGCGCCGCGGTCCCTGTGCTGCAGCGCCGGACGGTGAGCCCGGCAGGGAGGAGCTGGGGAGGCTGGGCCCACGCCTGCAGGAGTGTCAGCCGAGGCGCCGGCGGTCCTGTCCCAGCGGCCCAAAGGGGTGGCTTCCTGGGAGCGGGCGCCTTGTCAGCGGCGTCTGCTCTGGCTTGCGCAGCCCCGGGCAGGGGCTGCCTGTGCGCCTCCGTGTGGAAGCTGGGGCACGCGAGTGTGTGGCAGTGTGCGCCTCTGTGTGCGTATCTCTGTGTGGGTGTGCATTTGAGTGAGCACGTGCATGCAGGGGTGAGTGTGCCTGTGTGTGTAGTGTGAGCACATGTGTGTTCCTGGCAGGTTTCTGCAGGGTAGGTCCTGAGGTAGGACGGAGGTGCAGGGGAGGGGACCAGCCTGCGCCCTGGCACTGCCCCGTGTTCCCCTCCCCTGCGTGGGTGGGCCCAGGTGGCCTCTCGCTCCGCTGCCGTGTTTCATTCTAAATGTCAGCTGTCCGCCGGCTGCCGTGCTGCCATTAATATGGAGACGTTGCCGAGCCGGAGTGGTGCGCCAGGTTCATCCAGGAATTTCAATTGCACTGACTCCGGGTCGTGCATCGGGGCACGCACTTTCCGCTTGCAGGGGAGGCAGCGCTGGCACGCAGGTGCCGGCACCAGGCCCTGATGAGGAGCAGTGGGCGTGGTTTGGGGGCTGGAGGCAGCCGCTGTGCACGTTCAGCTCTGGGGAGCTCAGTCCAGCAGGCTGCAGCGAGGTCCTGCCAACCCCTGTGCCCGGCCCTGGAGGGGTGGATGGCCGAGCCCCCAAGCCTGCTCGGAGAGGCTGGCCTGAGGGGACCCTGGGCACAGGCCACACCTGAGTGGACTGGTCTCCAGGTCCAGGCACCGCGCACAGCTGAGCTCCTCCCCAGCTCAGACGGCCTCTCTCTGCCAGGACCGAGAGCCCAGCCTGGCCGTGCCCGCATCCTCCTGTCCAAGGTGCGCTGTCCTGGGTAACTTGTGGAGCAGTGGCCGTTCCTCCAGGACCCGTGTTTGCCGCCAGGCTGCCTGTCCCTGGCCCGTCGTGTGCTGTCACATGTGCCTTCTCACGGACATGCAGAGTGCCAGGGGTCTCCCCAGGAGAAGTGCCCACCCTGCCGTCTGCCTCCGGCCACTGACTGGGGCTCTCGGTCGGTGTGGGCCGGCGCAGCGGCAGAGGCTGGGCGCGGTTTGGGCCAGGGTGTCTCCCCTCTGAAAGCAGGAATTGGGGCGCTGGGGAAAAGAGGCAGCGGGTGTCACCTCTGCACGGGGGCCAGCGGTGGCTGCGGACGGGGCCGGAGCTTCTGCAGGCTGGGGGGCAGTGCTCAGGATCGTGGGCCTGCTGTTGTCCATACAGCTGAGGCCTCACAGGAGTGAAGCTCTGTCCTGAGCGGTGGGGTCGCCAGTTCTGTCAGCGCAGGGCCGCGCAGGCCGCGTCACACAGACGAAGTCTGCTCTGATGTCA
The DNA here is from genome assembly GCA_004025085.1 of Thryonomys swinderianus. Lineage (NCBI taxonomy): Eukaryota > Metazoa > Chordata > Mammalia > Rodentia > Thryonomyidae > Thryonomys > Thryonomys swinderianus. The sequence continues at coordinate 28,384 of PVIC010003640.1, read as the reverse complement.
CTGTGCCGTGCCGGCCCGCGGCCACCGCCGCTGCCAGCCTGCTGTGGGGCGCGCCCGTGCATCGCGCAGGGAGCCCCAGGTACGGGCCCCTCAGGTCAGCTGTTTTCCTGGCTCTGTCCTTGGACTTGTGACTAGAGCGTCAGCTCTCGAAGCTCAAGCGTCAGAACTCTGGAGCTGTGCCGCCTGGAACCGGAGCACGCGAAGCGTGCTGCTCTGAACAGAGAGCTGCTTTTCCGGCAAAATACTCACCAGACTGTAAAGACCTAGTGTCAGAGAAATAAACGTAAAAACATTTTACGATTTTATATTTTTCATATTTTTTTTTTGTGGTGCTGGAGATGAGACCCAGGCCCTCGTGGCGGCCCAGCCCCGCCCCGGGCCCAGCGCAGTGGCGACAGCAGTCACCGGTGAGAGCGGGTCTTCGGGAGGCTCGAGGCTGAGCGAAACGAGCACGGACCAACAGCCCGCGTCTCGTTCGTGCCCCCGCGGCTGCCCCGTGTGGCCCTCGCCGCCGCCCCGACGCCAGGCTGGGCTCTTCTGCCTCTGTACGCGTTCTGGCCCGGCCACATCTGCTTATTCTTCCAAGTGAATTTTAGAATTGTTTTGTCAAGTTCAACAATCTCTTGTGGATGAGACTGACATTAAATTAAACTTAAAACTAATTAAAGGGAGGATTGGCATAATAAATTGTGCCTACAGGAACAGAGTTACCTTTCAGTTTATTTAATTCTGCTCTGACATTGCTCAGTAGAGTTTTATACATTTCTAATACAGGAGATCATTTTTTAAAAATCGGGGTTATTTCAAGGATGCTTTTTCCTTTTTGTCAATGCAAATTGAATCCTTTCCGTCTGTTGTTTACAGGAAGGCTATTGACTTTTATATAATTATTTTTATCAAGCAGCTTGACTGAGCTCGTGCATTCTCCCCGTGGATTCCCCTGGGCTTCCGGGGTAAAACGCGTGGCCCGTAAGGCCGGACGATTCTGGGTTCTCACTCCAGTCTGGACCCCACAGGGCCAGCAGCCCGTGGCCTCACGCGTCCTCCAGCGCCTCTGGTGGGAGTCCTGTGGTCCTCTGCCCGATTCAGTGCTCCCTTAAGGATTTAGATGGCTTTCGCAAGAAGGCAGTACCCTACGGACTCTGGTTTTCTAAGAGCTCTTCTTGCAGGAAAAGAGCCGCGGTGCCGTAGTTTGGGGCTGGGGTCTTGCGTTCGTGGGCTCAGGGCTGCTGCTGGCCGCCAGGCGCTCTGCTGGCCGGGAGTGGAACCTGGTCTCTGCCTACAGCGCACAGGCAGCCCCTTCTGGCCATCGGGCGGTTCCGGGAGGACAGGAGCACAGGCCCTGTGTGCCCCTCCACCTCCTGTTTCTCCAGAACAAACCCCTGCCTCCCTGCCAGGTGCTCAAAGACTGTGCCCTCTGCCCTGCCCAGATGGCACTGGCTTCCATCCTCGTCCTCCTCCCAGCCCACAGCTGCTCTTTACCCTGTGCACTTTTAGAAGATTCTGTTCTAGACAAAGGCAGTTTCCCTCTAGGAGGACATCTGTGGCCGCTCTGGGGGAGCTGGCTGTGTTGCTCTGACGGCTCGGATTTGGGGAGTGTTGAACAGCGTGCTGTCTGCCACACCCACCCAGCTGGGGCCTGGGGTCTGAGCCCCGCACGCAGGACGGTCACACTGACCTGAGAAAGGGCGCGAGGCACAGGCTCTGGCAACCAGGGCCGGACTTTCACTGTCCCCGCCAGCCTGTGATCCCCGGTTTCCCCAGACATGATGCTACCTGCCTTGTGGGCCCGTGTTGGCCACAGAGCGGGGCAGGGGGTGCATCAGAGGGAGTGTTGTGGGCCTGGGGTGAGGAAGAGATGGGCACAGCCCGATGGAAACACAGAGCCCTGCAGGGTGGACTCCTGGGAGGTACTGGGCTGGTCCTGACGGCGGCTTCACAAGGGGTGTGGAGTCTAGGGTCACCCCTGGTGCCTGTTGTTGGCCCGTCCTCAGCAGGGGCATCTGGGTCTTAGCAGATGCTGGGCGGTGGCCTGTGGGCCTGGGTGCACCAGGAGCGAGCTTCTCCCGCGGCGAGGCCCCAGGCCCGTGGCTCGCTGTCCTCCCTGTCTGTGCCCTGCGCCGGGGTCTGCTCCCCCAGGCGGCCTGGTCTGTCACAGGCTGGGTGTGGCCGTCCGTGACAGGGTGACGGAGCGATCCCAGCAGTCTCAGGAGAAAGGTGTTCGCTCTTTATCCCTAGGGCCTGGCTTGGAACCCCAGAGCTCTTGGAATTGCCTGATGAGAAGGGCCGGGGGGCATCTTCTTGCAGCTCTGGGCTCCTGCAGGAGCTCCAAGACCCTTGGAATCTGCAGCGATGAGCATGTCTTGGTGCACGCTAATGCGGTGGCTGGGTCTGCAGGGCGCGGGCAGGGCCGCAAAGCCCTGAAAGGCAGCCGGGCCTCAGGGTGGGTGTCTGAGCTCTGCGTGGGGCCCCCCTTTGGCTGTTCTGAGTGGACCCTTCTTGAACCCCAGGAGCCCGCCGTCCTTGAACACTGTCCCCGGTGAGGCATTGTGGGAGCCCTGTGGTCAGAAGTTCGAGGCCCGGTGGGGTCTGAGGTGGTAGTCTTGGCGGCTGAGCTGACTGGGTCCCTGTGCTGTGGGTGGTGGGCTCAGCCTCCCATCCAGAGAGCCGGTGGGCCTGGGGGGGCCACACACTGTCGGAGGAGCCGAGGAAAAGCAGATCCAGGAGGCTGCCCCGTGGCTGGGTGGGGGGAGGGAGGTGCTGGCCTGCCCGGCCTGAGGCCTGTGCGGCCCTGGCTTTGGGGGCCTCAGAGTGCACAGAGCCTCCTTCCTCCCTTCCCTTCTCCTTTCTCTCTCCTCCCCTCCTTTCTGTGCTCTCCTGGCCTCTTCTTCTCCCGCCCTCCTTCCCCTCCTTTCCCAAAGTTTCCCATCAACAAGACTCTGGACCCTTCCAAGTGGGGCCTGCTTCGTAGTGGCATTCTGCATCTTCCTGGGCACCTCCAGAGGCCCCACTGCCCACAGTGCCACAGGGAGTTGCCCCTGTGCTGGAGGGGACTGGCCCAGCAGGGCTGCACAGCAGGGGCCCGGATAGGATCTTCCTCCTCCTCCCAGGCCCGGTAACCGGCCACCCCACAAGCGGGGTTCGGCGCTGTGCAGGGTCCTCCTCCACGTGGTCAGCGGGCTGCTACACTCTGCTGTCTCCCGGCAGAGGGCCGAAGCCTCGCTCTGGCAGAGGGGCCCTGGCCGAGAGGAGCAGCCTGGGCTCGGGGAGCCGCTTCTGGGGCTAGGGAGCAGCCCTCGCGGCTGTGTCCCAGGGGGGAGGCGCTGCCTCCACCCTCAAGGGGCGTGGGGGGCAAAGCAGGGGTTCCAGGGAGCTGCTGGTGTTGGGGCTGGGATGACCTTGACTGTGGCCGCTTTACAGCCTCTAGTGGCTGCGGTGGCTGCCTGGGACTGGACGTGGACTGGGGTGCCCATTCTTGGTGACTGTCTGTCTGTGACTGGTCACAGCTCTGTCCCGACTGCGGGGGCTGCTGGGCTGGGCTGTGCACAGCCCCTGGCCGGGCTCTGACTTCTGGTTGATTATGTGGGTGCCAGTGCCTCTGTTTCTTTGATGACCAGCAGTGCTGCCCTGCAACTGGCCTGTCTGGAGCCGGCTGAGGGCCTCTGGCACCCTGGTGGTCTGTGTGTAAGCTCCAGCCTCCATTGCTGGTGGTCAGCGCTGCTGGGCCTTCCTGTTGACTTCGGCTGCAGGAAATACAGTTGCTTCTTGGCCTTTCCATTTGATTTTTAATATTTAACTGCTATAACTGAGATGAAGTGTGCTTCCTGTGCTCTATAAAGGGTTGGTATTTCTGTGTTGCTGTGCCACCCTTCACCACGTCTCGCGATTTTGGGGTGCGTCTTCCATCTCCCACGAAGCGCTTGGAGGTGATCTGGTTTGTTCTGGCCTGTTTTTCCTTTTTTGAATCAGCTCTGGGCTCTTTAATTATTGGTTGCTTAGGGATGTGTTCAAATACTGGGTAAAGCAAGTATCATCATGGCTCTAAAAAATGATTTGGTTGTTTTTGTCCATTTTCCAAAGTGGACTTTGTGTTTAGCTTGAGCAGTACCATAAGAAAACCTTTGTTTTGGTTGGTTCTGCTGCCTACCATAGTGTCCAGTGTGCAGAGAGCCTCAGCAAATCTTTGGCAAGCCAGCGAATATGTCTTCACGATGTTTAATTTTCCACATGGAAATAGGAACTTTGATTTAAATCTCTTAAAATATATCCCAGTAGCTTTATTACTAAGATTTTTAGAAATGTATTGACAGTGTGAGTTGGGGCCTTTTCATATCTACTGGCAGGTTGTTACAGATCTAGGGAGCACTTTTCATTTATGCTACGTGTGTGGCCGTCCACTCAGAATACTGGGGCTGTCGCAGCCAGTGGCGTCCTCAGTCCAGCTGTCTTCATCCCCGCCGGGCACGGGAAGAGATGACTCAGTAGCGCCGATTATTTAGGTGCGTTTGAGAGCTGCGGTGGACCCTGATGGCTGCTGCCTGCCGCGCCCTGGCCTGCGGTCGGTCGTGGCCTTGTGTGGGGTGTGTCGGGGACCCCGTTTCTGGTCGTTTGCTCCCAGCAGCTGTGTCTCCTCTCGTGTTCCGGCAGCCGGGCTCCCATTGTTCTAACGGGTGAGCGTGAAGCACAGATAGTCACAGTGGGTCCCTTTTCAAACAGACCTTTTGCCTGGATAGTCCTCGTGTCTGCATGCCTGCATAACCGAGTGACTATATTAATTTTGCATTGATGTTTTAATGAACTTCTTTATTATTTTTTCCCTTTTGTGTGTGTGTGGAGACGATTTTTCAGAGTGTGCAATCATCCTATATAACTCATAATGTTTTTGCCTTTTTAAAAATAGTCTTTTTATGTCTTACTTTATTGGTTGGAGCACAGAGTGGAATTCGAGTCGCGCGTGGGAGCACCTGCCCTACCGGGAGTCAGGAGCACGCTCTTGCTGGGAGAATGCTGGTGGCGTATTGCTGCTGCCGGACCCTGGTGGGTCAGCCTTGGCCTAAATGGATCTCCTGTGTCCACTTCGCCACGAGGACGTGGCTGTTCTTTTGCTGGTCTGTTGCATCAAGTAAAGCTTCACACGCAGGAGATGCCGTGTGGCTGGCAGCTGTTCAGGGGTGGACAGGGGTGTTGGGTGCCCCCGGGGCCAGGGGGCGGCGCACTGGGGCCTGTGCAGGATTGCCGTCGGGTCAGTAGGCAGCTGGCTGGGCAGATTCCAGCTGGGAAGCGTCCGTCGGGGAGCCACTTCAGGAGGCTGGCGGCAGCCCAGTCGTGGACCCAGCAAACTGCATTGGGCCGTAGGAGCCTGCCGGAGTCCCTGCCTCTCCCTTGCCCGATGAAATCATCTTCTGAACTTCAGCTTGCTCCTGTTCGGGCGGAGTCTGCATACCGGCCGGCTGTGTGCCGTGTTCACCCACAGCGGGGTTTTGTTGGGCCATCTCCGTGCGGGGCAATTTCTCACAAAGCCTCAGGTTTCCAGTTGCTCTTGGGAACTTGGGGGATCACCAGGCCTGTGCCCCCGAGGGCGGCAGTGCGCAGCTCTGGGGAGCTCTGAGGGCCGCTCGGCGGCTGGGTGAGCCACCTGCCTCCTGGGTAGCCGCTTCCTGCTGGCGCCTGTGGGCGCGGCCCTCTTCTGTGGAGGGTGCCACACGCCGGGCCTGTCCCGCCGCAGCCCCGCTCCCCTCAGCTGCTGGAGTCTGGCCCCTGCCCTCGCTTCTCCGCCGTGGCCCGGAAAGCGCCGGAAGTGCACCAAGTGTGCTGGAGACCTGGCCGCTGCAGAGCGCTGTGGGCCGGGCTTGGCTGAGTGCGGCTGGTGGGAGGCGGGGCCGGGCCGCTGCGGCCGGGGAGGCCCCGCCCCACATCGTGATTGGCAGGGGCCACATTGCCCGCCCAGGCCGTGACTCTTCTGAAATGGAATTCATGGGTCAGAGAAAGTAGAGCAGATGTTTACTGGAAGAGGCCGAGAGCCGTGGACAGCATCGCGAGCCCCGCAGGACACCCGGGCGGCCCGGGTCCTCCATTGCTTCCTGCCAAGGAAACATTCCTGGGGCAGCTTCCAGGGCTGCAGCTGGGCGCGCACGCACGGACACACACACACACACACACACACACACACACACACACACACTCTCTCTCTCTCTCACTCTCTCTCTCTCTTCTTCCATCCGATCCCCACCTGGACGCGCTGGAAGGACGTGGAAAAGGTTTCTAGCTGCAAGGCGAGGAGAGCCTTGCCGCTGGGCAGGCTGCGGCACAGAGCGGGTGGAGGCGGCCTCGGTGGGCGGAGCTGCGTGAGCTTTGGCCCGGCAGGGACGCGTGGCCCTTCCCGCCTGTCCCTCCTTCGGCGAGAGGTGGGAGAACCGGGCCTTGGTTTCTTCCCTCGCTCCGGAGCAGGCTGTGGCTGAGAGGACGCGGGGGCTCGCCCTGGCCCCCACCAGCGCCTGCGCCTTCCCGCGCCGCGGGCTGTCCCCACGTTCCGGTCCCGGAGCCTGGGCCTGCGAAGAAGAAAGACGCTGCCTCTGGGGAGCCGCTCAGGCCTTCCGTCTTCCTTCAGCTGTTCCTCCCTCCGCCTCAACAGCTCAGCCAGTGAAACCCGGCTCACTGGGTGCCGGCTATGCCCGCCCAGCTGAGGGCTTGCCTTTCCCTAGGAATTTCAGCGCCAGTTCAGAGCCTGGCTCTCACTGGCTCAGGCTGGGTCATGTGGGAAACGCAATTCACTTTGGTTGATTTTTGAGCAAATCCATGCAGCTGAGGTAGAGAGAGCAGCTTTGAGTGGCCAGGCCTGGTCACATGACTACCCCAAGGAAGTTTGTCCTCTGAACCTGTTGGAGCCGGTGTGGGGAGGTCGGGGGCTCAGAGGAAAGCCAGCCTGCTCTTGGTGAGTGGAGCTGGGGGCCCCAGTGCGTCCTCAGGCTCCAAGGCTTCTGGCCTGTCTCCTCCTTGGTTCTTGTTTCCTGCTCTGAGCCGTCTGCCCGTGATCAGCGTAGTGCCTCCCTGCCGGGCTGTCTTCAGTCACACCAGTGCTTTCCGTCCGAGACCAGCAGGGCTCCCCTGGCCAGGCACCCTCTCCTGCTCGTCTTGCACGCTGTGCTTCCTCTCCTCCAGTCTGTACGCTGCAGAATCTGCTCCGCCACGCGTGGTTGTCCAAGTGGAAAAGATCCCCGTGCAGGTCTTGGGGCCTCTGTGTCTGCCACAGGTGGACCCGGAATGAGCAGCGGGTGTGTGCAGAAGGGAGGGAAGGGGCTGGGCCTCTGGGCTTGGGGCTGCGCGCTGGGAACCCCAGCCCTCCTCCAGGAGCTTCCGGTCTTCCTGGTAGGGTGGCCAACATGACGGCCGTGGAGCTGTGCCTTTTGGGGGCCTGATCCCCATGTCACCAGCCCTTGGGGAAGTCTGATGAGGCCCACACACCCCTTATCAAATAGTGCTTTTAATAGATAACAAAATGCAAAGGAAATCAAATCTATTGAAAGAAGGCTGTCAGCAGTGCAAAAACCTTATGATATGCCCATACATGTGCTTTTAGTTTTAAATCATCGTATCTTTTACTTTACTTGATAATAGCTTTATGGAAATATAATTCATGTACCATGTATTTCACTCATACAAAATGCGAAGTTTGATGACTGTAGTGTACACACTGAGTTATGCACCATCACAATAATTAACTTGAGAACAGCCCAGTCTCTCCACAAAGAAAACCCTAACGTCTCTGAAGGGGAAGTTCGTGCCTGGCTGGGTTCAGTGTGCCCACGTACGCCTCCTAGCATGCTGTGAGGTGAGCACACTCCCATGCCGAGAGACTCACCTGTAGCTGGTGGGGGACCCCTGCTCCCCCGTGGTTGTGACTGCTTCGCTGGTCCAGGAGCTGACCATGTTAGGCAAAATATACTATCCAACCAATCAGAGCTTACCATATCAGCTCAGCCAGTCTGACGGAAGCGCATTGTCTGTGTACACTTGTAGCCACGCCCGCTCCCTGTTCTCTGAATGTACGTAACCCCCCATAGAAGCGGAAGAAGTGTTCTCTCCCCGGAGTCTGCATGGCGGCTCTGTGCCACACCCTCCTGGTCCGGCCCAAACCCTGCTCCGCGGTGATCCTTGTGATCGTCGCGAGGGCAGCACTTCTCTCTTACCACCCTCAGTGACCCCACAGAGCCCGATCCTCCGGCAATTGCCGGTTTACTTCTATCTTCACAGATTTGCCTGTCCTGTGCATTTCATGTAAATGGGGTCATGTGATATTTGCCCTTTATATCTGGCTTCTTTGGCTTCATGTTTTGGAGTTTCATTGACATGTGTATCAGAACGTCGCTGTGGCTTGTGGACAGATGTTTGTGGACAGATGTACTACTGTGCGGATGTAGCAGTTTTTTTTTTTTTGAGACAGGGTCTTGCTTTGTAGTTCAGGCTGGCTCTGAGCTCACTATGTAGCCCAGGCAAGCCTGGAACTCAGCAATCCTCCTGCCTCTGCCTCCTGAGTGCTGGGATGACAGGCGTGAGCCACCACGCCTGGCGGATGTAGCAGTTTTTAAGTGTTTCATCAGTGGGTGTCTGGGTTGTCTCTACTTCCGGTCTCTGTGAACTTGTGAATGATGCTGTTGTGCACAGTTGTGCAAGTTTCTCACGTGCTTTCTAACTAGTGCACACTGCGTAACGAGAGCCAGGGGTCCGTCTCACAGCCACTCTGCGGCCAGCCCCTCCGGGCGACCCTGTAGAGCCCACGCAGGATCCCCACGGCCTCTGACGCGGGCGGTGGTCGCGGCGTCGCAGTGCAGCCCTCACCTGGGTGTTTGTCACGGTGCCGATGTAGGGAAGCTCCGGCCCTGCCAGGCGCAGAAGCACAGCCTGTGCTGCTGTGTGGGGCGCACGGTGCTCGGAGTAACAATCAGCGGTCACCATAGCTTCTACTTCCCTGTACTTTGTATTATTATTATTTTATTATATTAGAGTGTTATATACCCTGCTGCCTTAAAAAGCTCACTGTACCACACCGTGTGCGTGATGCTGGCTGTAGCTGTGTCTCGTGTTCACTGCTCTGCTGAACTGCACAGAGGCTCCGAGCGGTGACTGACGCGGCCCGCTGGTCGTGCAGGGCACTCTGGGCGCTCACAGGACTGCCCTGCCCCGCGGCACGCTTCCAGGACGGATCCGGGCCTCAGTGATGTGCGACTGTGACGGGAGCGGTGCTGGTGCGAGCCCTCGGCCCCAGCCAGAGCCGGAGGCGGGCAGCGCTGCGGGGTCTGAGGCTGCTGTCGGAGGTGCTGCCCCCCACCCCGCTGGCCGCCTCCAGCCAGCTGAGGGCCACACCAGCGCCCGGCAGGCTGCGCAGACGCAGTGGGAGGCTTCTCCTCCGTCCCCGAGCTGGCCGAGGACGGGGAGCGCTTGCGCCTCAGGGGCTGCTGAGTGCCGCGGCCCGGGGCTGGTGTCTAGGCGGGTGCCGGCTGTCCTGTCCTGTGGCCTTTCCTCCCCACAGCTCCCTGCTCTTTGGCTTGCAGGGCGGTCTGGGCCCTCTGGGACAGAGCGACCCTCTCCTCGTCCCGCCCTGCGTGGGAGGGAGAGCAGCGGGGCTCATTCGCCACTCGTGGCCTGGGCCTCAGACACCGGCCCAGCTCCCTGCCAAGGGTGGGGCCAGCGCCCACCTCGGGGGCACCAGGCTCGGTCCCTTCCTGTGCAGCCACTGTGCTGCAGAGGCTCCTCAGCTTGCCGAGTGGGAGGGTCTTGGGCTGGGTGGGCTTGGCCAGGCTGGTTCCAGTCCTGCCTCCTGCCCATCCTGTTGGTGGGCAGGGCTGGCGCCCTGGCCCCGTGCTGGGCACGCTGCTGCCTCTGAGTGGGGGGCAGGGCATGTGCAGGGCCACCATACCAGGCCTTCTCTCTGGGGACGCCTGCAGCTGGGGTCGGGCCCAGCTGTCTCCTTGGTGTCACTCTGGCCGCTGCCCCACCTGGCCTGGCCTCACCTGCCCATAGAACGGCCAAGTCCCTTGTCTGGTGCCCTCTGGGGGGGACTTCTGTCCTGTTTCTTGGGTTTCAAACAGAGGTGGCTGAAGGCTTCCTGACCCCGTGGCTGGTGGCGGCTTTGCCGAGCCATCTGGAATTGGATCCAGCCCGCTGTGTCTTCTGGGTCCGGGGTGGCCCGCCACCCGCTCTGTCTCAGGGCCCGGGGAAGCACCTGGAGCTGCCTCGGGAGCACGGCAGGAACAGAGCTGGCCGTGCAGTCCCGTGTGACCTTGGGCTGGTCCCGTCACCTTGGTGAGTGCAGGGTCCCAGCCGAGAGGCTCCCGGTGCCCCGCCCCAGGGAAGGAGGAGTGAGGCCAGGGCAACCTCTCCGTCTTCACCCTGCGGCACCCCTGGGGTCTCATGTTCCTGCAGCGGCTCGTAATGGCTCACAACTTTTTTAATACCTTTCTTAAGTCAAAAAACATCTCTGTTCACATGCAACAGAGCCCATAGACAGACCAGAGGAAGGAAATAAAACCTACTGAGCAGGGGACCGGAGGGTTAACTCAGTGATTCTGGCGCCTGCCTTGCAAACGCAAGGACCTGAGTTCGATCCTGGTAACCACATATAATGCTGGGCGTGGAGACACACCCACCAACAATCAACACCGCATACCACAGTGCCGGACGTGGTGCTCAGGCCTGTCATCCCCCCACTCGGGAGGCAGAGGCAAGAGGATTGCTGAGCTCGCAGCGGCTTGCCTGGGCACCATAGTGAGCTCAGGGCCAGCCTGAACTACAAAGCGAGACCCTGTCTCCAAAAAGAAAAAAAACAAACCAAAAAAACCCTACTGAGCATCACTGTCCGGTGCACGGGTGTGCTTCTGCTCTGCCCGTGCACGTAGGAGCGGGACACTGACGGGAGAGGCGCAGTGTTGTTCTTGCAGTGACTGCGGTTGTCTGCACGCGTGTAGATGCCATCACCTGGGGGCACGGAGGAAGAGAGAGCAGGGGCAGGAGAGTGCCCGTGGCCCTGCCTGTGGGCGAGGGGGGAGGATGTGGCGGCGTCCTGGGAAGGGAAGGCTCGGGGCCGGCCCATGCCTGGCCGGGTGTGGGGCGCTGGGCTCCTGACTGGCGCAGGGCAGGGGAGGCAGGCAGGGCCGTGGTGAGCGCAGGGCCTCGGGAGGAGTGTGGGGCTAGACAGGGTTGTTCTCCGAGGACAGGGCTCTGTGTGCAGTGTGCATGTGGGCTGCCACTTCGCAGGGAGGGTTTGAGGCGGCTGAAGCGTGTCCAGAGGCTGCAGACAGGACTTCCGGAGGACTCTGGGCTCGGGGAGAGGGGGGACTCTGAGGAGTGTCCTCGAGAGTGCGAATCCGGTGGAACGGGATTCAGCAAAAAAGAAGCGGCTGGTTGATTAGCCTGCAGGTATGTGTCAGGCCAGATGCCTAAATGAAATTTCAGCCTCTGTTCCCTTGCATTTTCTCCAGCTTTGATCCCTCTGCCCTGTGCACTGATTTCCTTCTCAGGCGAGCTCTTAAGAAGAGAAAGAAAAGCGGCGGCAGGCCGCTGCCACACAACGTCCTTAGAGATGAGGAACTCAGGAAGCCGCTTTTCTTCTCTGGCCGTTTAGCAAGAGTTCCAGGACTGAATCTGATAGATTAATATTATCTTTGTTTTCTTTTTCTGTACTGCATCACCTGAGACCCGGTAATGTATAAAGAAAATAAGTTTATTTTGGCACATAGTTCTGGAGGCTCAGAAGTGCAGGCCGGCCATCAGGCGACTGTGTCTGTCGAGGGCCCTTTGCTGCTGGAGCTCAGGGTGAACGTGGAGGTAAGCAGGGGGGGAGGAAAGAGGCAGCGGCGGGGCCAGACTCGCCTTGTAACAGTGCTGCTTCAGAGCAGGGCCCCGATCCAGTGGTGCCCAGTGGCCAGTGGGGACAGTGCCCTTTCAGACCTCAGTCACGGACGCCAGGAGTGGGGATGACTGCTGTGCGGCCTGGCCTGGTCCTTCTGTCTCTGTGGCAGACGGAGACGCAGCTGAGCTGTCAAAGGAGCCAGGGGCCTGGCTGGCTCAGAGGCCCTGGGGGGAGGACAGGGAGTCTTCCCTGGCATGGCAAGAGAAGGGTGCAGAGCAGCTTCGGGGCAGGCGGCTTCCTCGGGGCCTCTGCTCTCATCGGCAGGTCCCCGGCAATAGCCGGGTCTTCAGCGCTCTCCAGGGAGCTGGCTCCTCTGGAAGAAGACCATCGGGCTAGGGGAGCTTGCTTGGTCCCCATGTGCCCCAGGAGTGCCTGGGGGCCATCCAGCTGGGGAGCGGAGCGGCCTGAAGCGGGAGGAGGAAGGGAGGTGGAGGCCAGCGCTGTCGGCCGGGCCGGGCCGGAGGTGTGGTGGGCTGGGCACAAGTGCGGTCCGTGGAGGCCTGGGGCATGCTGCCCTGCCGCCCGGCCAGGCCGGCCTTCCATGGTGCCTGTGCGGCTTCCAGGGGCGGAGGGTCGTGCCCGGCTGGGGCTGCGTTGGGAAACCGACAGAGAGCCCCACCGCAGGTGCTGGTGAGACCTGAGAAGCGGGTCAGAGGTAGAGTGGGCACAGATGTGTGCAGTGCACAGGGATCACGTGTGTGAGGGTGTTTATGTGCTGTCGGCGAGCTGTGTGTGTGGGCGTCTGCATGTGAGTGCATGTTACATGTGCTACGCATGAGGATACATGTGTTCTTGGGACATGTGATGTGTTTCTGGTGTCTGTGGGTTCGCATGTTGGGACGTAATGCATGCGTATGTGTTGGTGTGTGAGTCCGTGCGGGTCTGTGCATGTGCATGGCGCCTGTGTGTCATGGTCATGAATGAGGACACCCTCCCGCGAGCCCATTACTGTCCTCCCAGCTGGAGGGACACAGCAGGGAGTTAACGTGCAGGTGAGGGGCGCACCGTCCACGGACGCTCTTCCCAGGAGGCACTGCGCAGAGACCGGCTGCTCGAGGCCCCGCCCACTGCCCTTGGGTTCTGCCCCAAGGGAGAGGCCAGGCTCCGGCGCCTCAAGGCACAGAGGAAGCATCCATAGTTTGCCCGGGAGGTGTCTGGGAGGCTCAGCTCTGTCCTGCCGAGGACACCGTGGTGCTGTGCCATCCACCCTGATTCGGAAAGGCGGAGGCTGGACTCCTCGGGCGAGGGCTGGCGGCCGCGTAGGAGTTCGCAGCGCTCCTTCCTGTCCCCCCCCCCCCCCCCCCCCCCCCCCCCCCCCCCCCCCCCGCCTGTGTCTGCTCTCGAGTCGAGTCTCGCTGGGCGCCTCCCTCCCCCTCTCCAGCTTCAGTCTCATGCCGTTTTAATGAGGGCCGGGCCTCCTGTGTGCCGCAGCTCAGTGGCAGTGCATTTAATTAATAATCTCACGTTGCACTTCTTGGGAGCAAATGCTGCCGTTTTATTCCTCACTAATTGGAAGCGCTAGTTAAGCCCTGAGATGAACGACCCTTTCTGTCGGTGATGTCTTAGCTGGAGTCTCCTGCAGGGTGGCCGTGAGCTGGGGCTCTGGGTAGCAAGGCCGGGAGAGCCAGGCTGCTCGGCCTGTTGGGCACAGGTAAGGCCCTCTCCCTGGCGGCCAGGGCAGAGATGTGGCCGAGCTGGAGGCACCTGGCCCTCGGGAAGGGCACGCACGCGGGGCCCTGGGGAGCGGCCGGGCCTGGACTCGCCAGTGCCCCCTGGAGGCGGCTTTCTGGCTCCCCAGAGCTGCAGGCTGGGTTTCTGGAGAGGAGACTACCCTGGCCCGTCAGCACCGCCTCCACCTCCCGCAAGCCAGCCCCACATCTGCCCTGGCGGCTGGCACGGAGCCCCGCACACTGGGCGCATGCTCAGTGCTCCGCCAGGTGCAAGCCTCCCCTTCAAGCACTGCCCCTTGCCCCCTCGTACCGAGGAAGCGCGAGTCACACCCACACAGCCATGTTGTCGGCGCCCACAGGTGGGCTGCGCCGAGGGAAGCGAGGACCGCCGAGGGCTGCGGCAGCTCCGGCTCGCCGCTTCCGCAGCGTCAGGTCGTATGTAGGCAGTGCTCCCTGCCGGGCACCCGTGGCACCGGAGGAACCATTCGGAAGGATGTACCGCCCGGAGGAGACGCTGGAGCTGCGGGCTCCTCCCCTGGGCTGTGGTGACGAGCAGCGGGTCAGGAGTGAACCTCCCGGGCGGCTCGGGCGTGCAGGGTGCCACTGCGCCATGACGCTGCCCTCTGCCCGCTGGGCCAGTCTCCAGGGACCGGGCAGCCCAGTCAGACGCGCAGCACAGATTCTCGAGGCCCGCCCCGAAACCGTCGGAGGCGGGCGGCCAGTGCGGGCGAAGGGTCTGCGGCGGTGGGTCTCGCAGAGCTGCGGGAGGCTTGGCTGCCGGAGTCCCTGCGCCCGCGGCTGGTGGGCCCCAAGCTTTGCGCCTGTGTTTCTGGGGCTGCCGGCTGCGGAGACTCTGCCGGAACCCCTGTCTCTGCGCCTGTGTCTCGCCCCGCTTCCCCGCTTCCCTTGGCCTCTGCCTCTGTCTCTCTCTCACTGAGGACTGAACCCAGGGCCCTGTGCGTGCTCGGCGACGCTTCCGCGGGGCTCAGCCCCTTTTCTTCGTTTCTTCGCTCCATCCCTTTTCCTGTCTTCCTCGCTCTTCTTTCCTTCCCTGCCTTCCTTCTCTGCCCCTCCCTGCCCCACGCCTTGGGGAGTGCGCCGTGAAGGGCTAGAACAGCCCTGCTCTGGGTCTAGCAGGGTGTCTGGGAGGAGGGTGCACTGCAGGGAGCTTGGGGAGCCCTCCCTGGCGCCCGGGGGCCCGGAGTCCGAGTGCGCTGGGCCACAGCTTCCCCCAAGGGGACAAGCCGCCCCCCAGGGCTGCAGTCTGGCTCAGGGCGGAGTAGCCCCCCCCCCGGGAGGGCCTCCTCTCCAGGCCCTTGCGGGTGCGGCTGCCCCGCGCTCTGTCTCTTGTCTGGGCCCCCTCGAGGGGGCGCCCTCCCCATCCTGGACTCCGATGTCCCCTGCTGGTCCTCCCCGGGGTCTGCCCTTTCTCTCTAGGAGCTTCCAGAACTTTCTCTTTGTCTTTGGTGTTTGTAGGTTTCATTATGATGAGTCTTGCTGTGGGGCTTTGTCCTACCCACGTGTGATAAGTTCTCTGTGATTCCATTAAGAAAGCTGAATCTTGTATCTCCTCTCGGGAGATTCTTGGCCATCTCTTTACCAGCTTCCTCCTCCCACCCCCATCCCTTGTGGGGTTCACCAGTCCCCCCCAGCTTTTCTCCTGCACCTCCTTTTCTCCATGGTGTCCCCCAGCACAAGAATTCTCCCGCTCTGCTCAGCTTCTGGGGGCTGCGGCTGGTCTGATACTCAGTATGGCCACAAGTCCTGGATAGCTTTGTGCTGAGTGGGTCTGGGTAGCTGCTTCTTCCTGCTGTTTCCAACATTCTTCTTCTTTTTAAGATTTTTTTGAGTCCTCCTTTGTGCCAGGCTGCTTGGGCACAGGATTGGAGCGCACGGGTGGCCTCTGCCATCAGCAGTGAGCTTTTGTTCCCAGAAGGACGGTGCCCTGCCCCCCTTGCGGGAGTGAGGAAGGTCGGACTAGCTTTGGATACCAGCTGAGATTTCAGTGGAGGGATGGGAGCTCTTTGAGGACACCCCGTGTCAGCACAGGGGTGTCCTCTGCCCCAGGACCCGTCCTCTGTGCGCGGTCAGCTCGTGTCCCTGGTCGCCCTGTGACGTGTGTCCCGGAAGAGCTCTCTGGGGTTGGGCTCGGTGCCGGAGGGAGCGTGGTCTCCAGGAAGACGGCCTCTGTGAAGGCTGTGCCGACAGCTGCCCGGCCCACGCGAGAGGGCACCCCGGTCCCCCGTGACCGTTCCGGGCCTGGGCACAAGTAGGTGCAGGGGCGGGAGGCCCTGGCCCTGGGCACTCGTCAGCGGAGGCAGAGGGAGCAGGCGGCCTGCCTGGTGCCCCCGGCCGCCGCGTGGTGCAGCTCCAAGTCGGGAGTGGGGCCCGGCCGGGGTCCCCGCCTGAGTGCCAGACCTGGTGCCCTGGGCTCGCGCTTGACAGGACGATCTCCCCTTCCGCGAGTTTTCCCGAGGGGGACTGGCTCGTTCCCCTGCTCAGCCAAGGGACGCAGTGCCGGGCGGGCCAGCGAGGAGGCGCCGCTGGCGCGGGCCGGGAGCACACCGACTGGCGCGGAGGGTGGTCCGGGGCTCAGCGGGGCCCCTGCAGGCTTACCGCTCCCGTTCAGAGAGCAGCGAAGAAAGCGTGGCCCTGGCCGGCCGCGGGGCGCTGGGGGAGCAGCCGGCCGCGGCCCCGCCCCTCCCGTTCCCCCAGCTCAGGCCGGCGGCCGCCCAGCCCCGGGTGAGACGTGGCGGCCAAGAGGACGAGGCCGGCCAGGCCCAGATGGCTGGCGCGGCGCTTCCCCGGGCCGGGCGGAGCTGGGGGGGCTGGGCCAGGCGGCGGGGGGGGGGGGGGGGGGGGGCGGGGCACCGCGGGATGGGGTCCTGGCGCGCCCTTCCCGTTCCTGTTCCCGCCCAGCCCCGCACCGCATCAGAGGTCTGTGGGCAGCGGGAGCCGGGGCGCATGTGTGGCGGGGCCCCGGGTGGGGCCTCCGGCCGGACTGGCGTCCCCGCGCAGGAGCCCAGCGAGGCGCAGCGCGGCGGCCCATAGTCCCCATCACGTCCTGAGGCCCCACAGTTGCTGCTCAGCGCAGGACGGGACTCGCCCGGGAAGGCCCTCGTAAACCGGAAACACCGCGAGTACCAGACGGACGGGTTAAGGGTCTGACTGCGACAGCCCGACCGGTCCGCCAAGACACCCGCGCCGACCGGGGCTGGGCCCCGCGCCGCAGAGCTGCTTGAAGTGGGCCTCGTTCCTGGGCGCCAGCCTTGGGGTGCTGGCCTCGCCCTGGAGACAGCTGCCCAGCGCCGCCGCAGACCACCGCCTGCCGCCTGCCGCCTGCCACAGTGAGGCCGGTGCCCCCGGCGCAGCCCTCCCACGGGTCCCCAGGAACTCGGGGAGGCAAAAGCACATTCTCTCCTCTAGAAAAATCAGTCTCCGCACCGATAGTAGGTTCATCACGACACCTTTGCGTGTGCGTAGCACATGCCCTGACCGTGCCCTCCTGTCGACCCCACCTCTGCCCTCCACCTGCCCTGACTGTCCCCGTCCCGGCTTGATGTCATCTTCCTGGTTTCTTCTTCCGCATATTCCACATGTGAGGGAAGCCTGTGATTCCCGGCTCTCTGGGCCGGGCTATGTTGCTCACCAGGATGATCTCTAGTCCACCCTGTTTTCCTGCGCATGCCATGGTTTTGTCCTTGTTTACAGCTGAGTAATACTCCCTCGAGACTGCGGATGTTTTCTGTCCGTCCACCTGTCAGTGGGCACCTGGCTGACTTCGAACCCTGGCCGTCCGGTCTCGTGCGGCCATGAGCCCGCGTGTGCAGCTGTCCCTCAAGTGTTCTGACTCTGAGTCCCCCGCTGTCTCCCGGGAGCCGCTGGGGTGCATGGCAGCTCCCGGGCAGTGTCTGGGCCCTCCGTGCTGACTTCCGTGGCGGCTGCACACATCTAACCTCCTGCAGAAGGCACAGCGGGTCCCTCTGACTCTGCCCTCCTCGCCCCGGTCCTCTCGCGTGAGCTGTGCGGTCCGTTCTCTCTGGCCACTGCCACGTATCGCCATGAGCGTCCTGGCCTGCAGCGGTTGGGATACATTCTCTCCTGACTGAGGCTGAGCTCGGCCTGCACAGCCCGCCAGGCACCTGGGCTGCAGGCCTCTCCGCGGCCGCTCTTGCTGGCGCCGTGTGGCTCAGCCCCTGCCCAGTGCGTCCCGCCAGCGGCCCCCGCTCTGCCTGCCCTCTGCAGACACGCACGGGGTGGAGGTCAGCGCCAGGGCCTGGTCTTGCGCAGATTCTCTTCCTGGCCGGGGACGCCCTCTCACGGCGTGCTTCCTCAGGGAGCAAGGAGCGGGAGCCCGGGCCGCGGCAGAGCTTCGCCCCCGCGAGCTCAGCGCCTCCCAGAGGCCCCGAGTCCTGACTCCGCTGCAGTGCGAAAATGGGCGTCGGCGCATACGTTTTTGTGGGGGACACAACATTCCGTCTAACAGTAGCCACCTCCAGACCCAGCTTAATAGCCCCAGTTCAAGGCCTGTCACTTAACCTGTAAAGTCTCTCTGTAGCATCAGGTAATATTTGAGATTGCCGAAGTTAGGACTAGGATGTCCTCGGATCCATTTCTTCCCTCCGCAGTCACACCTTTGCCTCAGCCTTCGTACCAGGGCTGTGGGGCACCTCCTGCCCCCGCCCGCCCTCCTGCCTTACCCGGCCCAGCAGGGTGCTGTTAGAAATAACTCGGTGAGTTCGATCCCCGGTTACCACATATAATGCTGGGCGTGGTGGCTCACGCCTGTCATCCCAGCACTCGAGAGGCAGAGACAGGAGGATTGCTGAGTTCGCGGCGGCTTGCCTGGGCACCATAGTGAGCTCAGGGCCAGCCTGAACTACAAAGCGAGACCCTGTCTCCAAAAAAGCAAAAAAAAAAACAAAAACAAAAAAACTCGGTGATGACGCCTGCTAATGTGAACCTTTGGGGCAGAGAGTCTCGGGGCCGCTGTGACAGTACGGGACGCTTGGGGACAGGGGCTGGGCTCAGTTCTGAGCACAGGTGGGAGAATTTACAGCCCGGGAGCCCTGAGCGCCTGGTGGGCACAGTGCCCAAGCAAAGCCCGGGCTGGAGCTGGGCGCTTCCTGCAGGGTCCATCGGACTGCACAGGACTCTTGCCCAGACGACCCAGGCGAGCAGACCTGGGGGTGACGGGTGCTGGGGACCCAACCAAATGCTGGGGGTGAGGTTCTTGCCAGGAGGGCTCAGCACAGTGCTTTGCGGAGCCTGGCGAGTGTGAGGAGAGCAAGCCGGCAGGGCCTCCCCGCGGGACAGGTGCCCGGTGACCGGCGGGCAGGAGTCCACATGTGGCCTCTGCCCAGATTCGCCTTTGCTGACAGCTCCCACTCCCGCGACCCCCGACCCCGGCGAGCAGCCGCAGCTGCCCGGCTGGAGCCTGGGCGGGTGGCTCCAGCGGGCGCAGGTGAGTGCCCCTCGAGGCCAGCCTCCGGGCTCCGGTGTCAGAGGGATGGGGTGGCACCTCCTGAGCGGGGGGGCCGCTGCAGAGCAGATGTCTGCTAGACACGGGTGCCCTCGGTTCCGCGATCTGTTTGGGGCGGGGTTTGCAGCACGAAGATAGGCGGTGCAGCGCTGGTCCGCCCGGGGGTGGCGCTGGCGGAGTGGGGTGCAGCTCCTGGGCTCTGGCCGAGGCGGAGGCTGAAGGCAGAAGGTGGGAGGCGGCAGAGGAGGCCCCTGCTGTCTGTGCACGCGGCGGGCACCCGGGCCCTGCGGTGCCGCGGGTGGCCGGGGTCTGGCTCAGCGGGTTGAGGCCTTTGTCCCGGGTGCCCAAGGCTGCCCCCCGCCCTTCCCGGTGTTCCGGACACGGTCAGGAGGCCGAGGTACTGCTCTGCTTTGCAGCCGGCGACCATGAGGCCGGGGATGGGCAGACTTCTTCCCCAGACCGCACTCTGCCTGAGGGCCGTGCCTGGGCCCTGCTGCTGAGGCGCAGGGGCCCGCAGACACCGAGCGCAGGGGGCTGTGGGCACATCTTGTGACCGGGCCCCAAAGCCCTTCTCTGGCCTCACAGGAGGTCCATAGGGGCCGGGGCCGGGGTGCCCTGCCCCTGCCCGGGGTGCGCACTGGCCCCCTGTGGCCTCAAGCAGGGGACCGCCGAGCTCTGAATGGATTGGTGTCGGCACACAGCATGGGGCGGCCAGGCCGGAGCTCGGGCCCAGGAGCCCGCCCCAGCCTCCCTGCAGAGCCCCTGGGCCCAGAGCCTCACCTGTGGCCCTGCGGGTGGCTGAGAACGGCAGCTGAGAGGAGCGTTCGAGACAGCGGTGGGCACTCAAGGCTCCCGGGGGGCTACGCTCTGGGCAGGTGAGCGGCGCCCTACAGCCCAGGGCGGTGCTGCGGAGCTGTGGGGGGCCCTGGGGGGAGGGTCCCCGGGCAGCCAGCACCCAAGGCCTGCTCTCCGGGACCCAGGGCCCGGCTCCCCAGCTGTGCACAAGGGTGTCACCTGGGGGAGAAAGTACTTTGTAAATACGGTGTATAGGCTTCTGCCTTGAGATTGTGGTAAGGGTCACTGCATCTCTTAGAGCTCAGAACTGTATGATAAAAGTTTTCATGATGTATCATTTTTAAAGTAAATAAAAACAGTACGAAGAATTTTTAAAAACTTTTGGAAAACAAGCTAAGAAAAGGCAAAGGTTTTTACCTAGAAGAATGACAAAGCCACGGACTGAGGGCCCGCGCCTCCTGCACCCTGCTCTGGAGCTGTGGGCGGGGCCTGCCCCTGTGCCTGGTGCCGCCCACAGCTCCGCAGCTCCTCCCCCAGCGGGCACCGGCCCTTCCGGTTCAGAGCGTCACCTTGGCACAGCTCTTTCCCTGCCCCGAGGCGGTGCCTGGCAGGCGGCCCGGTGGCGCCCAGCATCCCGGGCCCGCTGCTGAGAGGCTGTGTGGGACGCTCCCGGCGCCTGTCTTCCCCGCTGGGCGCTGGGGCCGCACACAGGCCGCGCTGACTTCCCGCACCCTCCCACCTTGACCTCCCCTGCAGAAGCGGCCAGGAGGCTGCGAAGGAGGCACCTCCCGCCTTGCCGAGCGCCTGCCGGGGCTGGCCCTGGGCTGAGGGCCTCAGTCCCGTCCCGGTGCGCGGGGTGCAGTGTGCGCATGCGTGTCTTCTGGGCCCCGGTGACCGGTCCCCGCCTGGGCTCCATGCTGCCGGCCGCACCTGCCCCGCCCCCCCCCCTTTAAACACGGTTGGCTTCAGCTCCACCCTCCTCGTAGTGAAGACTGACCGCAGGGGAGTTTCTGGGGGACTCCTCAGGCCGCGGCAGGCCCGCACCTCTGCTGCCGTGCAGCTCGGCGCGGCAGGACCCGTAGCGACCCGCGAGTCTGACGGGGGACGGAGCCGTGAGGAGGGCGGCGCGGCCGCGCGGCTGTGAGCACAGGACGCGCGGAGGCCAAGGTCCTCCCGAGGACGACGCGTGTGCGGAGACCTGGATTTCTGGAAGAAATTGCTCCAGGTGGAAGGAGCAGCGGGCGCAAAGGCCCCGGGCTGGGCACCGAGTTGACGTTTGCCAAGGACAGAAGGGACACGTTCGTGCTGGCGCTGAGACGAAGGAGAATCAGCGAGAGCGCAGTCACGTGGGTGGCGCTTCCGGGGCCTCGGGCGGACGGCAGGCCCGCCCCGTGCTGCGCGGACTCCTCGCAGCCCTGCGGAGAGCGGAGCGCGAGGTCACGGCGGCTCGCAGGGCCTGGCGGCCAGCCCGGCACGCTCTGCGCTTTGGTTAGCAGATGGTGCGGCCTGGCTCGGGAAGCCCTGCGAGGCGGGGGCCCTGTGTCCCGGCGGTGGGAGGCCCGTGGGCAGAGTTCTGTCTGTGCCGCACCGAGGTCTCCTCGGTGGTGAGCGGGGCCCACCCCACAGCCAGCCGGGAAGGGCTGGAGCCAGGCAGGCGGCAGCTCTGTGTGATGCCAGGCCCTGCAGCTCTGCAGGCTGCACTTCTGCGGGTGGCATCCCTGCTGGGGAGGGCCGTGCATGGCAGGGCTGGCCAGCGGGGGCCCTGTGCCGGCGTGTCCTGGAGGACGGGGGCTGAGCCATCACAAGGTGCCAGGGCTTGGTGAGGCTCCAGCCCTGTCCCCACCCAGCAGCAGCTGCTCTCTGAGCCACAAGGTCGGCTGAAATGCCCTGGCCCGGCCTGGCTCCGGGTGGCCCTGTTGTGGGCTGGCTCTTCTATACCTGTGGGCGCTGGTCTCGATTGCCTGCTGCCTCTGCGCCTTCCAGGTGGCACCGGGCCCAGTGCCCACCGGAGGCTCGAGCTCAGCCGGGCTGGTGCATGGAACAGGGAGCCTCATGTGAGGGCCTCGCCTTCTCCAGGAAGCAGCCTCTCCGGGCCTCTGGGTTTGAGGATCAGCCCTGAAGATTTCACAGCAGATTTTTCTCTTCTGAAAAATGTTTAATTTTAACAAATTCCTCTACTTTCATTCTGTTTTAACCACCCGAGTCATTTGAATATGTTCTTGTAAAACTGGAAGCCCCGGGGGTCCTCCCCAGGCTCCGTAGACTCCCGGTCTTCTGAGGCTTTACAACTCCCCTCCTGGGCCGGTTTCTGTGTTTGCATGTACTGGAGCATCCTCACAGAGGCAGGGCGCTGTCTGTATCTCCCTCCCTTGCTTTGAAGACTGTTTTGTATATTTGTTTGAAACACAAGCTGTAATTATCATCCTATAATTTGCATTTTCATTCAAAAATATACCCCAGAGTCCTAGCCTGTTAGTGTTGTAATCCCTCCCAGCCCGTCGTGTGGAGACCCCTGAGCTTCCCCAGGGCTGTGCGCCCGGCCCATTTCCAGGGTCCCCATCCGCGAGTGACCAGTCCTCAGTGTGGCGGGCAGTTCCTGTGCGCGTGGCTTCCTGTACGTGGGACCGGCCCTGGGCAGCTGTGCCAGGCAGCTCTCCTGGTGTCTCCAGCCTTTCTGCGCCGCCCTCCGTCCTCAGTCCTTCCATCTGGGCCTGAGGTGTCTTCCGCGGGGAGAAGAGCAGGCGCTGTGACTGGGCCCTAAAGCTGCGCAGAGGCTGGGCGGGGGAGGGGAGCGCCGGGCGCCCAGGGGTCAGGCAGGGCCAGCCACCTAGCTTTCTGCTCTCCAACTGAGTGCCCTGGGGCTCCCGGGCAGAGGCGGGGAGCTGGCCGAGCTCTCCAGGCTCTGTCTCTCCTTTGGGCACCACGAAGCCCCAGGCATGTCCCACGGGGGCATTTGTGACTCTCCCATGTTGTCCGGGGCTGCACCTGGAGCGCCGGGGCAAGCGTGGTGGGGTTCCCGGGCCGTCCTCAGACGTGGCCTCCGGGGCTGTTCACTGAGGCTGAGCGTTGCCCTCTCCTTCCGGCGGCATCTGCCCTGGGGACGCACTAGGGAGACTGTGGCCCGGCTGTGGCTTCTGTCCTCGGGCCCCCGCCAGTGTCAGCTCCCCAATCTACGTCCACCCTTTGCCAGCGTCCTGTTATCTCAGTCGTAGCCATGTGCTAGGCGTGGATATCAGGGGCGATTCCTACTTCTTCCTTCCTTTTCCAACACTCTAGTGATGCTAATTCCTTTACTGTTTCGTATAGATTCTAGAATAATTTCGTCTATCTCCATAAAGATCCCTCTCACATTTAGATTTGTCTTATGTCTGTATACAGACCTGTGGAAGAGTGATCAATCCACGAACCTGGCATATCTCCATTTATTTAGGTTTTCTTTGATTTCTCTTTATCAGAATTTTATAGTTTTTCTCATACAAGTCCTGCATGGATTTTAGATTTATACCTATGTAGTTGTTTTTGTTTCAGTTTTTATTTTATTTTACATTTTATTGGTACATTATATATACACATCACAATTACACTCCACATTGAGTGTTTCAGTTTTTTAAATAGTTTAGAAGTTTATTTCAGTTTCTAAGAGTTCATTGCCAGGATATAAAAATATGATTAATTTTCGTGTTTTTTACTTTATCCTCTGACCTTACTAAACTCGCTTATTAGTTCTAGAGGTTCATTTTATAGAATTTTAGGGGGGAAATTATCTACCTAGGGCAATCATATTGTTTATGAGTAGTGACAGTCTTAAATTTCTTACTTTTTAATACATATGCCATCTTTCTATCTGTTTATTTTTGTTTATTGAACTCTCCCAACTTTCTAATACATGGCTGAATAACAGTGGAAATGTATATAATGTTAGAGTCAAGCAGTCATGTTTTTCAATTTTTTTTTTTTTTTGGTGGTATCGGGGATCGAACTTGGGCCCTTGTGCTTCCAAGGTAGGTGTGGTACCACTTGAACTAAATCCCTGGCCCTCAGTGATTTTATGATGGGATTCATATTAACTTTAGTTTTAAGTTTTTTGTAGATGCTATTTATCAGATTGAGAAAATTCTTTTCTGTGTTGTCATTGAGAGTCTTGTTTTTGTGCATAGATGAATACTGAATTTTTCCACATCATTTGATGTGATCATATGCTTAGTTCTTCATCTGTCACAATGGTGGATGACATTGATTTCTGAGCATTGTTCCAGCCTGAGTTTCCAAGGTAAGTTTAACTTGTTTGTGGCATATTACTCTTTATATATTGCTAGGTTAGTCTTGCTGATATTTTGTTTTTTTCTATGTTCATGAGAGATATCTGTTTGTAAGTTGATTTTTCTTTAGTTATTTATCTATGTTTGGTTTTAGAATCAGGGTAATGTTGTCCTCCTAAAATGAATTTGGAAGTGCTTCTATCTCTTTTATTTTCCTTTAGTATGTAGTAGAATTTTCCAGTAAAACTATCTGGGCTTGAAGAATTTAAACTATGAATTCAAGTTCTTTACTAGTTGTTAGGACTTTTCTGGCTATCTACTTCATCTTGGATGAGTTTTAGTAGTTTATCATTCTGTAGAAGATTACGGATGGGATGAAAGTTGTTGCATTTATGGAGGTAGAGTTGTTTGTAATGTTCCATTGTATTTTTAAGGCTTACGAGTGATTTTTTTAAAAAAATCCTGAAATTCATTTTTTTCTATTTTTCTTGTCAGTTTCACTAGAACTTTACCAGTCTTACTGATCTTTACAAATAACGAAATTTTGGATTCATTGTTTTTTTGTATTCAGTTTCATCGATTCTTTTTTTTTTTTTTTTGCTTTTTGGAGACAGGGTCTCGCTTTGTAGTTCAGGCTGGCCCTGAGCTCACTATGGTACCCAGGCAAGCCACCGCAAACTCAGCAATCCTCCTGTCTCTGCCTCCTGAGTGCTGGGATTACAGGCGTGAGCCACCACGCCCAGCATTATATGTGGTAACCGGGGATCGAACTCAGGTCCTTATGCTTGCGAGGCAGGTGCCGGAACCACTGAGCTAACCCTCCGGCCCATGATTCTTTTAAATGTATTTTTTTGCTACTTTCTCCCTTGAGGTTTATTTTGCTCTTCTATTTGTAACTATTTAAATCCTTTTTAGTATTCCACTTTATTTTACCTATTGTGTAACTGTACCTCTGTGGGCAGTATATTTAGTTCGTGGTCTAGGACTAAAATGAAGATCCTTGTCATTCCCATCTGCTTAGAGTCAAGATCTCACCATTCTGAATCGGAAGGTGAGCCCTCACCACCATGTTGGCCCTTTCCTCTCCTGCTTTGTGCTGTAGCTGACTTTTACACATTCACATACATTGGAAACGCCACTGGAGAACGTCATGATTCTTTATCCAGAGACTAACCTATCGTAGTTTTAAAGATACAAACTATTTCTATCACCCTTGGTCCTGATGTTCATAGTGTCCTAGTGTCATTGTGCTTCTGAGGAACTTTGCTTAGCAACCATTTTATGTTAAGTCTGCCAGCAAAACATTCTTATCTTTTCTTCACTTGTTTTTATATCCATGTTTTTTCTTTGCTTTCTTATTCTTTTTATTGACTCATAGTAATTGTATGTATTTATGGGAAGTAATGGATAATTCTATACATGTGTACCACATATAATGTATACACTGTGTACCATTTCCAGGTTCCTGAAGGATACTTTTGCTGAAAATTCCAAGCTTCATTTCTTTCAGCATATTAACATGTTTTCAGTTTCTTAGGACTCCATGGCTTTAATACAAAATCCATAGTTAATCTGAATCATTATTCCCCCTAGAGCAATGCATATTTTCCGATGACTTTCAGTATTGTTTTGTTTATGGTTCTCAGCAGTTTGCTGATAACATGTGAGGTGCCTATTTCTGTGAATTTATTCCAGTTGAGGTTTGTTGTACCGTTTGATCTGTAGGATCATGTCTTTCACAGAATGTGGGAAGTTTTAAGCCATTATTTATTTACGTATTTGTTCAGTATGCATCTTCTCCTTTTGGAATTTCACTGTTAGATCTTTTGGTATTTTCATATTTTTTTAAGTCAAACATAAGGGCTTGGAATTTAGCTCAAGTGGTTCCATGCCTACCTTGCAAGCACAAACACCTGATTTTTATACCTGGTACCACAAAACCAAAACCAAAAACATGCTTTTACTTTCTATGGTTCAAACTGGATAAAGTGTGTGGATCTGTTGTCAAATGCAAACCCATTCCTCTGCCGTCTTTATTCTAATCCTGTGCCTGTATGATGAGTTTTAAAGGTTCCTGATACTGTCTTTTTAAATTCTAGTTTCCATTTGCTTATTTAAAAAATTGTCTTGTATTTCTTGCTGAAATTATCTTTCCATAATGGCAAGAGGTTTTCCTCTTACTTTATGAGTATTTCTTTAAAATAATAGTTGCTTTAAAATAATAAAAAGATAGTTGCTTTAAAATAATAATTCCAACACCAGTGCTTTTTAGTCTTGATAATCTACTGATTGCCTTTTCTTAGAGGAATGGAGGTTTTCCTGATGATTCACTGCCAAGTCTGTTAGCTTTTAGATATGGTGACAAAATATCTGAGATAATCAATTTACATAGAGGAAGTTACATTCCAGCTGTTGCTTGCCCTTGCAGCATTGTAGGGATTCCTTCTAGAGATAGCTACTGGTGTCAGGGTATCCAGGAAGCAAAAAAGAGCGAAGGGAAGGAACCTGGTTTCCAGTATCTGGTTCAAGGCCACGCCCCAGTGACATCACTTCCGCCCACGAGGACCTGCTTCTTAAAGGACCCGTCATTGGCCAATAGCACTACAGGCTGGGGCCAGGCCTTGAACACTTGAGTGGAGGATGTTCACAGTCTGAGCTACAGCAGCAAGTAATTTTGATGTATCCCAAACATTTTGATATTACGCTCAGATTTTGGATCTTGTTTAAGTACTATGGAGAATTCCGTTGGGTTAGTCTGCAGGTTCCAACACACTTAAGGATTGTGGTTCCAGTTTTCGGTCCATTTCCAGGGCCTTTTCAGTGAAGCTGGGATCAGTCACCCTGGGCACTGGTTTACACGGGCGAGTTCCAGAGCCTGCAGGGCAGCCGGGACCCGCATGTGCACAGCGTAAGGCTGAACCCAGAGATTCTGAGCTCAGTTTCCCAGGCTCCGCTGCCTCTGCCGTCTCCCTAGCACAGGTGTACCTGGAGCAGCAGGTTTCCTATCCAGGCCCTCTGGCTGCAAAGTGGAAGGTTGACGTACCGTGGTCTTCCGCCTGCAGCACTCTTGGAAGTCAGAGGGTAAAAGCACCGGTGTTTTGCTCCACCCTCCTGAGACTGTAGCTGCCCCCGTGGAGAGTTAAGGCCTCTCCCTCAGTGTTCCCAGGGCCTGTGGGCAGCCAGGGGCAGGAGGAGGCTGAGAATATGGAGGAAAGGAGAAGAAAACGGAAGGGAACACCGGGTGTCGCTGCATGCTGGGTCTGCCCCCCTCCGTGTGTAAAAGGCTTGCTCGGCAGCGTGGTGCTGTCGGCGGTGGAGACTCGCCAGCACTCTGTAGGTCCCCGGGGGTGCCCTGGGCCCGTCCTCTCCTTTTCCTCATGCCCCGGCCGTTAGTTAGGTCAGTGGCTTTGCTTTGCCACGCCTAGCCACCATGACGTGCTGCCTCGTCACAGGGCTGAAAGCAGCCGCCGCCTTACCGAACTCCAGGGCCGAGCCAGAGTGACCTCTCCTTCTTTATGAGTTGGTTACCTGAGGAATTATGATGACAAGGAGCGGATTTAAACAGCCCCCGATTCGACAGTAGGAACGGCTTCCCTTCCGCGAGCCATGGCCGGCAGGACGCCTCCTGCTGCCCTCTCGCTGCGGCACGCAGTGCTTCTGCGGCTGCCATGGTCTGGCGTCCAGACTGGGAAGAGGGCGTAGAGGAAGACGAGGGAGCTTGTGCTGGCTTAGTGTCACCTCGAGTTCTGCTCCTCTACCCTCATCTGCTGGACACCGGCTTTCCAGACGCCCGGCAGCTGCTCCTGTGTGCAGCTGAACTGTCAGCTGCCTGCGGCTGAGGCTCTCTCACGTTGGGTCATGCTGTTGTCTGTTTTCTGTTGCTAGTAACGCAACACAGAAGACCGTGTAGTTAAGAAAAGAGGCTTCCTTTGACCCAGGGTTCTGGTCCTCTGGCTGCAGAATCCAATGGCTGTACAAGCCTCACAGGGAGAGTTTGTGTGTGTGTGTGTGTGCGTGCGCATGCACGCACATGCACATGGATGTCTTCTGATCTCCATCCCTTTTGTAACACCTCTAGGATTCAATTATGGGGTTTTGTCCTAATGACCTTCTCTAATGCTAGCCCCCTGAGAAAGACTCCCCCGCGCGCTGTGGACAGATCTAGTTTCCACCCTATGAGTGAGTGGTAGTGGATCAGCACGCAAGCCCGGGACTCTCTCCGGCCGGGACTCTCTCGGGCCCGGACTCTCTCGGGCCCGGACTCTCTCGGGCC